>OW804102.1:60114354-60127789 GCA_942159475.1 Sthenelais limicola | reverse complement strand
GTTTATTACACCTTTCTAGTGGGTAATATGGACTGCCATAGGCTACGGTATTGGGTGTTTATCATACCTTTCTAGCGGTTGGTATGATACTCCCATTGGCTTAAGCACTAGCGTCATATCAAAGAGAGCGGGTAATACGGCCGCTGTCATCCATCATAGGGGTTTGAATAATCCATTTGCATCGATTGACTGACAGTGTCCGTGACAGACTCAAGTCGGCGAAAATCGCTGAGTTCAAACGTGAAAAGTACAGAAATTTGAATATCACACTGAAAAAGATTTTACCAACCTCTATTAAGGTGATAATAAATGCACAAGTGCCCACAGGCCGATCTGTCGTCCCATATTTCCCTTGGGCTCACGCAATTCCAATCGTTCGCTAATGCTCACTCAGTAAAATTGCTACGCTCACGAGAAAATGATCAACACACCTTTATGATACTGCGAGGTACCATTTCTTCATTGTATGAACTTCTTGAGGCACAACGTCTGCCACTGTTTTATTGTATTCCTAGAATACCTATACATGTAAAGTTGTGCTGTACTGCTTGATTCGGGACATTAATTAATGTATTAATTTTACCCACCTTCTTAGTCACTTTTCACTAAGTCATCCTAGCTTAGTCATCTGAAACTATTGCAAATCTGTGGTAACTGCTGGAAGAAATGGTACCCTCGCAGTATCATAAAGGTGTGTTGATCATTTTGTCTATCTAATTATTACTCGACACTACTCACTTTGTACTCCTCAACTATGACAAATAAAAAACATCTTATCTTATAAGTCCAGCTGCCCCCAGCTTCAGAAACAATAAAAACACAATTTATACTAATGACTGCAGGGCTGCAGTGTGAGACCAGGCTGTACTCAGTGACTGTAACTGTAGCCCTGTGTGCAACACTTGTACATCTTCCTAAACACTCATTATCGGGGAAGTCGCCAGAAAATGTACAATTCGTCTTCACCAATTCTCTCAAATAACCCAAATTTCAGACGAAAATAAAGTTCAAAATACAGTTCAACCTAACCAAACAGATTGCGAGAATCAATGCAATGCTGAATATACTCGAATTTACCTAGTATTGGCCAAATTACAGCCTAAATTAGCACAATTTACTAAATCTGTGTACAGCTGCAAATTGTACATTTTCTGAAAATCTGACCATTGTGTTCTTTATTGCAGATCTGTTTACATCTTCCATGAAATACTCCCCTTATATCTCCTCCTCCATCAACATATGGGGGGGGGGGGCAAAGGCTCCCCTCCTCCCATGTATACTTCAACATTTGTGTTAAGTTTTATCAAAAATAAATCTGTAATGAAATAAACGTGACTAGTATTCAGGTTTTCTCTACTGTTGTGGAGGCCATCTTGATTTTAGCAGCCATTTTGGATGTTAATCACTATTGTGTAAAAGGTCTGCCCTTGGATTACCCAAATTAACTAGCACTTTCCACCTTTCCAGCTCACTCCAGACGAGACAGTCCAGGTCCAAACCCTCAGATCAGATAAGAATTGTATGTCAGTGATTAGACGCCTACTGCGCTAATGGGTTTCCTGGCCCAGGACTAGCGTTTTAATGGGATTATAATCACATTTTGTGGTCTTTGCGGCATTAACTTATGGCACTTTGCGGCTTGAGGCTTGAGGCTTTCCCTTCGTTTGAAGGGACTCAGTCATCTCAAGATTGGTATGTGAATAGCTTTCCTGGTCCAGAAGAGTAGGCGGCTGCTAGTCGGCGCTCTGCGAATGTAATTTAGATATATTTAGGCCGTTTTTCTTAGCACACAGTGAAACATTATTATGGATATTTTGTTTTTCAAATTGCCAGCCTTTCCCGTCCCCCAGCACCCAGTGCAAACCCCCCCTCCGTCCCCGCCTCCGTCCCGTCCAGGCCGTGTTGAGTGATAGCTCCACACGGCCCAACAAGTAGAGGATGAAAAAAGAATCGGCCGAGGCCGAGGAACGAACCTGCGACCTGCTGCTCCCAAGGCGGACGGATAACCGACTGGGCCATGAGACTGACTGATGGCAGTATGGCTGAAGTTTGCTAGTCATATGAGTAGGGCCAACCCATGTGTAGTGGTGAAAAGTGGCCGAAATCGTTTATTCTACAGCTCTGGGGACAACGGCCTTGTATGAGCAGTAGGGTTATAGTCGGGGGGAGGGGATGGCGGGACTGGAACTGTTCGTGACATGTGATTTTAAAAAGTTAGATGGAATATACCGGCAAGCTCTCTCCTATGTTGCCCCAACCGGGAACGGTAGGTGCGACTGCCCCAAATCTCAGGAGAGTTCCCGAGACGGCAACATAGGTGCCGCCACTGAGGTCGCTAGAAGTCCAGGAGTAGACAAACCTCTATAACGTCCTAATGGGATTTTGATGGGATAGTGCGGTTAGTTTCCCTTAATTTGAAGGTATCTGACAGGCTCTGGGCCTAGACTGAGATATTGTGTATAAATAGGTGGTACACATAAATAGAAGCCAACAGTAGGTGGTTATTATGCTCCAATTGCTTCTAGTTGGGGAGTAAATTGACACTAAATTCACGCCGGATATTATGCCAGGTGGAGGCCTACATTATGAGGGTCAGATTTTCAGAAAATGTACGATTCACTTTCACCAATCCTCTTAAATAAGCCACATTTAAGACAAAAATGGGCTTCAAAATGCAGTTTAACATTTACAGAACTGATGCTTTAAATCAATGTGATTCGAAATATATTCAGATATACCCGGTATTCATCATTTTTCATCCTAATTTAGCAGAATTTCCTAAATGTGTACAGCTGCCAATTGTACATTTTCTGAAAATCTGACCCATGTAGTAAAATATTACATTAATAATGTACAGTACAAGGCACCACGACGCCACAACAATTATTTCACCCTTTCATGTATACAAAACCTGTCCCACCGTGTTTAAGGTATAAATAGTAAGACTATCAAGACTCGGTGTTATACAATAGATTTTCAGAAAATGTACAATCGGCAATTGTACACATTTAGTAAATTCTGCTAAATTAGGCTGCAATTTGGTCAATACTAGGTAAATTCGAGTATATTCAGCATTGCATTGATTCTAGCAATCTGTTTGGTTAGGTTGAACTGTATTTTGAACTTTATTTTCGTCTGGAATTTGGGTTATTTGAGAAGATTGGTGAAGTTGAATTGTACATTTTCTGAAAATCTAACCCTATATATACTGTATACGGAATGAACTATAAGATTGTGTGATAGATTGTAGTGCAGTATAAGGCGGTGAATACAAAGGACTCTGTATGATTGGACTATGAAAGGACTGTATGAATGATTGAATCGTAAAATACTTAATTCGTTAAAGGTTATACAAAAGTGAGGTCGACAAATTATAGGTAACCATGCTTCTGGATAAAATCCAGGTCTTCCAGCCGTCACCTAAGTCTTTATAGAAACAATTTATTGGATGGAATTCTACCAACTACTATGGATATCACTATTATTTTCGATTCGGTTCTTCTTGGTTTGTGTGACGCATAGAGTACTCAAATGAGTTTTTGTTTGACTTTCAGAAACAAGATTGTTATACTATGAGAGTGGGTAATAACGCTGTAAAATGAATTAAACTTTGAATTTAATAAAACCGAAAACAAGAATCTAAAGATATATCCCGGTACTACTTGTCATAAGTTTATTTTGGTGTTACTCTTGTTATAATATTATAAAGTGAAATATTGAATAAAAGGAACAGTTTGGGGATGCATTAAAGGCTAAACAAGTAATCATTTAACCATCAGAAGAGCGTAAAATTAGAAATATCGATTGTAGTTTTCAACAAACCGACTCAAGTGAACGGGAATTAGCTGTAACTATCCCTGGCATTGTGCCCGATTTATATTATTTCTAGCTCTACCGTAACGTGGCGCTAGTGGTCTGTATAGTGGTTATATCTGAGGCATACACAATAGGGGAGTTGTATGTGCCACTGCGCATGTCTATTACAGTGCATGCTGGGATACACAATAGGGGAGTTGTATGTGTCACTGCGCATGTCTATTACAGTGCATGCTGGGATACACAATAGGGGAGTTGCATGTGCCACTGCGCATGTCTGTTACAGTGCATGCTGGGATGCACAATAGGGGAGTTGCATGTGCCACTGCGCATGTCTGTTACAGTGCATGCTGGGATGGATTCTGATGAAATCTGACGGACAAATATGTAGCAACATTTTATCGAAAATTGCAAGAATGTTTTCACCAATATCATAGCTTGAAAAAATGATCTGTATAAACCAAATGCATTATGGGAAAGACGGAGGCTTGTGTCAAGGAAACATGCATAACATGGATATTGATAAATATTCCATGCTGAACATGGCATGTTTTCTATAGATTTTATACTGTATCATTAGTCCAATAATTCCCTGTGAATCTAGATTCAAAATGGCGGCTATGCAAATCCCCTATTGAAGACCAACACACATTTGAACATCAAATACATCAATACAGAATTGATGACAAAGCTATAAATCAGCAAGTTACACTCTCCGCCTTGAAACAATTATAGCCTGTTAGATTCTAAACTGTATCGGTTTTATTGTAGTGTATTATACGGAAATCCTTTTTCTCCTCCCGCTTCTATTGATAAGTTATAGTCTGTCAAATATTGGTTTTATCTAATTGTATTAGAAGGAAAGCCTTCTCCCCTTCCACTTATTCTTTATGTCAACTTTACACCTATTATGGCAAATAAAGAATCGCCTTATCTTATCTTATCTTATTATACACGCATTGCTCAGAAAACAACGTATCTAGAGTTGTTTACGTGATCTGGGTTTTTTAAATAAGATTACCTGTAAAATTCAAATTTAATTATGACTCGATTTTTTTCTATTTTCATGATTCAAAGCATGTATAATAAATCTGTAAACTAACTCGTTAGTTTCAGTCGCTTAGATTGCACCCATTACCGGTACGCTACGTATTCACGCTCCTTCAACCAACTCGTTAGTTAACCTATATTTATCTTATATATGCTGAAGAAATTACTATAAAACGTTGTTAAAGCTGATCAGATGAGTTCACTCCATAGTCTACACAAGAGAGAATCAGGACTAAGCAAACACTCCACCATAAATAATAATAACAATAATAATAGATTTTAATTTCCATATCATAATTACAAATCATGTCATACAGTGAAAGATCAAAGTAAAGAACATATATACATCTGAGAAAAAATGCAAGAAGGAATGCTGTCTGTGAATGTCACAGGTCTTCCGTGCATCCCTGGAATAGTGACTACTAAGTACAGGTAAAAAGAATATATTGTCTTGTTACTGTATACACAGATAGCAGCAGTATATGGGTCAGATTTTCAGAAAATGTACAATTGGCAGCTGCACACATTTAGTAAATCCTGCTAAATTAGGCTGCAATTTGGTCAATACTAGGTAAATTCAAGTATATTCGGCATTGGATTGATTTTAGCGCTCTCTTTGGCTAGGTTGAAGTCTGGTTTTCAACTTTATTTTCGTCTGAAATTTGGGTTATTTGAGAAGATTGGCGAAGTTGAATTGTGCATTTTCTGAAAATCTGACCCATTTAGATATATCTAAATATATGCATTAAGTTGTGTATAATATGAACGGTAAGTCATGCACGACGAGTTTGTTCCGTGAATCATATTTAATATGAATTCCTCGTGGCATGAGCTGGCACTAGGAGCTGGTTAAACAGCCTGGATCAGGCTCAATGTTCAATAGGCAGCTCTACACATTTAGTACATTAGGCTTAAATTAGCCTGAAATACTAAATGTGTAGAGCTGCCAATTGTACATTTTCAGAAAATGTACAATTGGTAGATCAACACATTTAGTAAATTCTGCTTTCATTAGCCTGAAAATACTAGGTATATATTTCAGAAAATGTACAATTCACCTTCGCCAATCCTCTCAAATAACCCAAATTTCAGACGAAAATAAAGTTCAAAATACAGTTCAACCTAACCAAACAGATTGCTAGAATCACTACAATATACTCGAATTTATCTAGAATTGACCAGATTTCAGCCTAATTTTGCAGAATTCACCAAATGTGTACAGCTGCCAATTGTACATTTTCTGAAAATCTGACCCATATATCTGAGTATATATTTGGTATTGCATTTACTTTGAAACAGTCTGTGGGGGGAATGGGCCGTTTGGGTATGTCAAACTGTATTTTAAACCATATTTCTGTCTTAAATTTGGGTTATTTGAGAGGATTGGTGAAGGCCAATTGTACGTTTTCTTATGTCTTTACCCATATGAAGTATATTGTAAAGAACTGGAGTCATAAACTATTAACTTTATTACATGTTTAGCTGGAAACAGACTCATAGTAGTGGGTAATTCCCACTAGTGTACAATATTATACAGAGTGGTCGTTTCTAAATGTAGACCCTTATTAACAGCTTATTTCACAGTTATTGTTGATTCAGTGCCAAAAGCCTAAACTAGTGCTGCTGAATGAACCAATTAAACTGAATTAAACTAATTATGCCTTTTTCTTTTTTCTTTCTTTTTCTTTTTTACGAAAAACTGTTATTTATATCTAATGGCCTGATGGAGGTTTCAAATCGATCGAGACGGAGGGTCAAATCACACTCCACCCCTACGACGTCGAGACTGATTTGAAACGGAATAGAGTGCTATTAGATATTTATTTCATACTTCATCAACAAGAGAAGACGATTTTAATGACAGTTAACATTTTAATAAAATTTAATTTTAATGAAAGTAGTATACGGTCCGAATCACATACGTATGTGGTACGAGATTTCTAATGACACCCCTGTATCACGTCGTTGAAATCATGTACATATGTAATAATATACCTAATGGCACAATGGAGGTTTGTAATCGATCAATTTGAGCCAACATCGAGATCGATTACAAACCGAACACGGAACCGAGTGCTATTAGGTATTTATTACATACTAAATCAACAAGAGAACTCGATTTAAATAGTATTTTACCTTACTTTCCATCAATCTTGTGCATATTTGGCTCAAATAACACATCTATAGGTACTATTTGACTTTTCAAATAGCACCCCTGAGTGGCACCCCTGAAATCACATACGTATGTAATAATCTCTTGCAGAGCATCTGTTGACTTTTAGAACTAAATTCCTTTTTCACATAATTCAATGATAATGACGTTCAAACTGCTTGGATATTGTTTCTAAGCAACAAGAGCACCCCTTGGTGATGTCACCGTGACGTCACCAAGGGTACGAATGAGGTCTTAGTAACCCACGTCTGAAGAATGTGACGTTCTTCAGTTGCGTGGTAGCTTACAAGGGCGATCGTTAGAATAATCCAATTAATTGTGCTAAATATAACTGAAGTTATACGGGGAAATGTCACCACGTGTACAAACAAACCAATGAATACCAAATAATACCCCGGACCCACATGTCTCAAACACGCTATATATATATAAGATACGGCTGGTTGATCACAGGCTGTGGGAGGAGGGAAGGCAGGTAATTAATTACCTGAGGAGATAAGTGAGGTGTCGGTAGACTTTAGTGACATACCCCCCCTACCCCTACCCCCCCCCCCCCCCCCACCCGCCTGCACATAAACGTATATCACCTGTAGTGCCACAGTAACAACGCGAACATATTTTATATTATTTGGTTTGCTAAATGGCTGGCCCATTTGAACAAAATCATTTTAATTTAAATGTTAATCTTTTTAACATTAACTTTGAAAAATTCTCCTTTTTCATTAACTTTCACAAATTATTTTTCATAGATTGTTGTAGTCAATGGAATTCCTAGCCAAATTTTCCTAGGCTCCACATACATCCGCCCCGCCCCCCCCCCCCCCGCCCCCCCCCCCCTCGTCACTCACCTCGCACTATCATCTCATCTCATCTCACTATTATTGTATAAAAATAGATAAGGGTCAGATTTTCAGAAAATGTACAATTGGCAGCTCTACACATTTAGGGAATTCTGCTAAATTAGGCAGAAACATGAAGAATACCGCGTATATCTGAGTATATTTTTGTCTTAAATGTGAGTTATTTGAGAGGATTGGTGAAGGCGAAGTGTACATTTTCTGAAGATCTGACCCATATAAAATAAAACCTTTCCCATCTATCTACAATATACAGCCAAAGCATAGACGAGACTATACCTCAAACACGGTTACAAAGAAAGCCCTGGGCTGAGGAGGAATCTGCCCCCCCCCCCCCCCCCCCGAGGCATCCAAACACCTGCCTATGCTATGTTGAGTTTACATCTAATTTTAATCTGTAGTTTATAACACTAGATGGGACAGTATCTGGGATTTTCACTCATTCCTGGAAAGTAATTCAAGGTCTGGAAACCCCTCCATACATACATAAATACATCTACTTTAATTTAGGCCCAAATAACAGAAAAATGATGAATTCAATAGGGAATTTTTAGAGAGACAAAACAAACTGCACCGACGCGGCAGACACGAAAATAACTGACAACAAGTAATGGAAAATAAATTTAACTTTAAAAGCTTCAACGTCTGCTGCACGACCTAAAAGAAACTCATTTATTTTAGTTTTTTCTTAGAATTGTAGATCAAGTTTTTCCACGGAATTTAACAAAAAGGAAAATATTTTCGTGAGATTGATCTGAAAATGGTTCTCGCATCCCATAGATTTAACAAAAAGAAAAATATTTTCGTGAGATTGATCTGAAAATGATTATCTCGCGTCCCATAGCGGCTAAAAGGTACTAACTTTGACTGCATAGATATATTACCTAGTAGTATGGTGCTTGTAATGTTTCGCCATAACACTTAAATTTTCTCACTTCAAGTATCAGTCATACTGTATGTACTAGTCAATAATTTAGTAAATTGTGAAATGTAACTGTAATTATACGAGTTGATGTTATATGCATACTATCGCACATATCAAGCAATGATTATTAAGAAACGCATCATCGGGGATGCCTGGAAGAGCTGGGAAACGCTGTCTTTCCCAGAAGGATGTATAAAGAAGTGATAGATGTTGAATACTTCTCCCTTTTTCCTAAGGAAGGATGTAATTGTGATTGAAATATTGGAAATAAAATTGATACATACATACATACATAAATTACTGGGCTATCAGTTGACGCTGACTGGGCCACCACAGACCGGACTATAATACTATTCCCCCGTACGGCTACAGATGAACCCTCCAGTCTTGTGTAAAGGGCATGTTTTAGGACAACAACTTATAATTGAATAGTTACTACTTTAACTAGATAAAGCAAATGTCTTAATTTGGTATATCATGACACATTATGACTTATGTATATATATGTATTGCATGCTTTATTTCCGCACTTTCAATAACATCAATCATTTTTTTACACCAAAAAAAGGGGTGCCTCTCCTCTATGAAACCATAGATCTTCCTGAGGGCCCCCTTCCAAAAATAGTTACGTTATTAAACAGATATAGCAGTAGTTAATAGATAGTTCAATGCAGCGACTACACTAGTATGACAAATTGATATGGCAGTAAACACAGCACAAAAGACAAAACAATAAGCAATAAATTGGGCATGCTACATGCTATCAAGTGAGATCAGATGTGTACTCTCCTCCATGTGTGTGTTTTAAGCCCACTACTTATCTGAGTGGATTACTATAATGTTTCATTTGTGGTGCTGGGTCAATAATTTTGTGGGTAATTTTTCGTAAAGCGTAATAGGGGAGTTGCATGAGCCACTGCGCATGTCTATTAGAGTGCATGCTGGGATGCACAATAGGGGAGTTGCATGTGCCACTGCGCATGTCTATTACAGTGCATACTGGGATGGATTTTGATGAAATCTGACATGAATATTTAGTAACGTTTTTATCGATAATTGCAAGAATGTTTTCACCAATATCATAGCTTTTATGAATTATGTATCAAAGCCAAATGCATGATGGGAAAGATGGGGACTTGTGTCATAGAAACATGTATAACATATGAATATTGATATTAGAGCATTGATAAATATTCCATGCTGAACATGGCATGTTTTCTATAGATTTTATACTGTACCATTAGTCCCATAATTCCATGCGAATGAAGATTCAAAATGGCGGCTATACAAACCAAACCATCAATTTTTCTTTTCCACATCTAGTTTATATGTGATGTGTTTTAGGGAAATGAGTCATAAGTCGCAAAAATGACATTTAATGAGGCTTATATTACAAGATCACTTTATTGGAAGGTTCTGATGTTGGGGGAGTTTATCACTTATATCGATCGATGTATCAAATTTCAGGACAATGTATGTAACATATCCTTTCGTTTTAAAGGTCCTCGTATTGAGGATATTTAGTTATTGATTGCCTCTAAAAATATCATAAACTTTTTTATTCAAAAATACAAATATCAAACTTAGCATCTAGAAAAACCTATTAGATTATTAAACAGTTGACTATCATTGGAATCCGCTTGATATCATCTATTCTAATATGGTGGTATCTCAAAATCCATTTTGTGCGACTTATGACTCATTCCCCTGTAAGACATCACATATGTAGTTTGTCCACCTTATTGTGTTCCATCCAAGACTGACTTAGTGTTATAACATTCTGCACTGACCTCCTTTAGAACAGTTTCAACCATACGTTCACAAAAGATAATTTTGTCCCAATGTGCACCTGTGAGCTAAAGCCCCCAGGTGTGCCTACTAATCCCTAACCCCACTGAGTGGACAGACAAGTGGGATGTTACGTAACAACTGACCACTGGAGCATAAGCTAACGGTCAAATACCTCAAGTGCTTTAGGCAATGAGAGAAAACATACACATAGTTTTAGGTCGATTAACCTTTGATTTGATCATTCAATCGCAACAAGGCGACTTCTCCAGCATAAGGGAGGTTTTCAAGCCGGCTTTTGCATATTACGTTGTTGTTGTTGTTACTTTTATTTTGACAATCAGCGGACAATGTCAATGGGTCAAACTCCCGGGATTGGGAGGATTCAAGCCCTACTGGACACAGTGTATACATGTTTATATGAGTAACAATCAACCATTAGGTCAACGATGTAATGGCTGCTCCTTTAACTGTTGGTCTTCTTTGCACAACTAACAATATTTCACTGAAACTCACTATAAATTATGAACATTTTGTCAGGATAAAATTTCGACTGTAGGTTGTTTCAACCAATATGGTTGTGTGTTAGGCACACTATTTTCACTCAATGAGTTTTTTGTTTAATAAAGGGCGGTCGAACTGGCTGCCAGCATTCAGTCGCAGGTTATTGTCATCGTTGTTTCCTTCTAACGCAAAGATATAACAATATCACTTCCCTCAATGACTGGAATTGACCTATCTACTATAATTTCAATATTTGCTATAAATACGAGTCTATTTTAGCATAGAATCAGTTACAGTTCGCTTCTCTCTGATGTATTATATAATATGGGTAACTTATCAGTTCGTTCTACACATCTGTTGTAGTCTTATTTCATATATGGATCAGGTCGTCAGAAAATGTACAATTGTCCGCTCTAAACATTTAATAAATTCTGCTAAACTTGGCTGAAAAATGAAGAATACTGTGTATATCTGAGTATATTTGGTATCGCATTGATTTAAAGTATCTGTTCTGTTATGTTAAACTGCATTTTGAAACCCATTTCTGTCTTAAATGTGGGTTATTTGAGAGGATTGGTGAAGGCCAATTGTACATTTTCTGAAAATCTGACCCATATATGTGTAACTTATCAGTTCGTTCTAAGCATCTGTTATAGTCTTATATCATATATGGGTCAGGTCGTCAGAAAATGTACAATTGTCCGCTCTACACATTTAGTAATTTGTTTTCTAAATTAGGCTGAAAATGATCAATACAAAGTATCTCCGAGTATATTTGGTTTACGTTGCTTTATATATTATGTTAATATTGCACTGGCTTTTGAATCTCATTTCTGCCTAATATTATTTGGGTTATTTGTGAGGATTGATGAAGGCAAATTGTACATTTCCTGGCGATTTAACCCTTAATCTATTTGATCGCATTGGTTACATTGGCAGAGTAAGTTTTCTGGATTTTCTCAGTGAAAATAAATTACCTAGTGTATATGGGTGAGATGTTCAGAAAATGTACAATTGGCAGCTGTACACATTTAGTAAATTTTGCAAGATTAAGCTGCAAATTGGCCAATACTAGTTAAATTCAAGTATATTCGGTATTGCATTGATTCAGGCAATCTGTTTGGTTAGGTTGAACTGGATTTTGAACTTCATTTTTGTCTGAAATTTGGGTTATTTGAGAGGATTGGTGAAGACGAATTGTACATTTTCTGAAAGTGACCCTCATGTCAAGGTAGCGTTTCTCTAGTCTCCCTCTCCCTCATCTTCACTTACAACTAAATGTATTGGAGGAAGCAGTTAAACACATGAATATTAAGTAAAATGTGGTATCAGGCAATCGCTCCTCTGTCTAGTGCAATAGGAGGTAGAGTTACATAGCGTGAGGTAGTATTAATAGTATTGACCAAATTGTAGCCTAATCTAGCAGAATTTACTTAATGTGTACAGCTGCCAATTGTACATTTTCTGAACAATCTGACCCAGATATCATCATGTAACTTAGTGCTCTCAATGCCACATGAGTGCGTAGTACTGTGTTTATGATAACCTCAACTTTCTCTCACATAATATTTTATTATTATTATTATTTAGAATGTTTATATACATCAAGTCAATATTGAAATCAAATCATTTCACGAGTAGTCAAGTACAATGAAGAGTCATTTCACAAATGAGTTTTAACCTTGACATGTGCTCACGTGCTGAATGCCATGGTGTTCTGTCCACTGCTGTGTCTAACTACACTGGGTCTAGTTTATCTAATTCTACTGCTACAATAGAGGTCTAAGGCTAACACGATATCCTAATTATAACTCTATCTAGCCTTACGTATCTAATCCTATTTTTTTATTCTAACTACTTTTCCTCCCACTTCTGGGGGTGCCAGAAGTCACTGCGCCTGCCTACTGCAGTGCATCCTGGGATGGATTTCATTGAAATCTGACATACAAATATTTGGCAACATTTTTACCGAAAATTGCAAGAATGCTGTCATCAATTGTAGCTTGTGTAAATGATCTATAAAAACAAGATGCATGATGGGAAAGATGGAAGCTTGTGTTATGGAAACATGTATAACACATGGATATTGACATTAGAGCTTTGATTATATCCCATGCTGAACATGACATGATTTCTATAGAATTTACACTGTACCATTAGTCCCATAATTCCATGTGGATCTAGATTCAAAATGGTGGCTATGCAACTCCTCTATTGTTTACTGTGAAACTGAAGTATTCCATAATAATACACCGTGTATAGTGTAACACGCCAATAAGCGTTTGAACTACAATAAATGAATGAATGTTGAACCAAAGTTCA
>OW804102.1:60089354-60109354 GCA_942159475.1 Sthenelais limicola | reverse complement strand
GCACCAGCACAGTGCACCAGCAGGCCCATAATGTCGGTCATTAATCCTTGAACACTAGCTGTGTAGTGTAAACAATGTATACAATTGCACTGAATAGAGCCATACAAGTACCAGAAGCCTTACTTATCCTACTCACATAATAGATTGGGTTTCTGGGCCTAAACCTCTTATGGGTCAGATCTTCAGAAATCGTACAATTCGCCTTAGTCAATCCTCTCAAATAACCCACATTTAAGTCAAAAATGAGCTTCAAAATGCAGTTTAACATAACAGAATTCATACATTAAATCAATGTGGTACCAGATATACTCAGATATACCCGGTATTAACCGATTGCAGCCTAATTTAGCAGAATTTGTCAATATCCATGTGTTATACATGTTTCCAAAACATAAGTCTCCATCTTTCCCATCATGCATTTGGTTTTCATAAATCATCTATACAAGCTGTGATATTGGTGAAAACATTCTTGCAATTTTTGATAAAAATGTTGCCAAATATTTGTATGTAAGATTTGAACAGAATCTATACCAGCATGCACTGCAATAGACATGCGCAGTGAGACATGCAATTCCCCTATTGCGCCCATTGGCATAATGGGATATGGCCTCACGCTATGTAACTCTACCTCCAACTCCACTTGAGAGGAGCGAATGACTGATACCACATTATATGGGTCAGATCTTCAGAAAATGTACAATTCCCCTTCGCCAATCCTCTCAAATAACCCAAATTTAAGAAGAAAATCCGGTTCAAAATACAGTTCAACCTAACCAAACAGATTGCTAGAATCAATGCCATGCCAAGTATACTTGAATTTACCTAGTATTGACCAAATTGCTGCCTAATTTAGCAGAATTTAATAAATATGTACAGCTGCAAATTGTACATTTTCTGAAATTCTGACCCATATATAGACGACTGGTATAAGCCTACCCGTACAAAAAGTTGTCACAATAACGCATTTAATATTAATAATAAAGTCTTATCAATAATAAACTCCACTCCACTATTGACTAGAAATTGTACCTAGTATGGGTCAGATTTTCAGAAAATGTACAATTCGCCTTCACCAATCCGCTCAAATAACCCACATTTAAGACAAAAATGAACTTCAAAAATGCAGTTTAACATCACAGAAATGATACTTTAAATCAATGCCATACCAAATATACTCAGATATACCCGGTATTCTACATTTTTCAGCCTAATTTAGGAGAATTTCCTGAATGTGTAGAGCTGCCAATTGTACATTTTCTGAAAATCTGACCCGTACATAGATCTATAAGAAGAGTGGTAATGTGGATTAACTTTATTTCTATTATGTAATATGATGTAACATTTAGTCATTTTTGTGACAAGAATAAAATGTAAAGCTGTAGCGAAATTTCTTTGTCAATCAATGTATTAAAAAAGAGTACATTTTGAGAAAAACAATTATGGAAAACTTAATGGGGAAAAAGTGGGGCAGATGAATCCCATCGTCCAAATTCTCTCTAAAATGATTTTGAAAAAAAAAATATAAACACGCTCCATTTGGGAGAACGTAATCTAGGCACATCTGGGCTCAGATTCAAATGGTATGTCAGCGATTGGACCCCTACTGCGCTAATGGCTTCCCAAGCCCTGTAGCAGGTGTCCTAATGGGATCATAATGGCATTTTACGGTTTAGAACCAGAGGCTTTCCCTCAATTTGAAGGGACTCCCACAACTCTGAGCCTAGACCGACCGGCGACAATGGCATAATTAATTAATTATGCAACTGCATAAAACCCAAGCAAGAAGCATCGCCACATTCCGCCATCGGCGATGCATTAGCACTGTACAACTTCCTCTATGATCGGGGAACCCACTCTATTTCTCATTGTCCAACACCAACCAGTTACATGACTGCCTAAGTTATAGCCTTAGGGAGAGATTGGACCAAGATTTTTTAGGTATTACTGGTATAATTACGGCGTTACAGACCTCTCGCGTTTAGGCTTCTGCTTCAGGAACACTTGCAATCAGACATTGTTGTGGTCCTTACACCTTGTGGCAATGTGGTAAACTAACAGCAAGTGCCAGGAATGGTTTCTCACCCTCCCATGAGGTAGCGCCACCGTATGATGTGTAAAACAGCGCCGCGTCGGCGCTTGTTTTTCACGTTGACTTAACATTAAAATTACCCGATTTTGGAGGAGGGTGGGCGGGACAGAAAGGAGAATGGTGGGCGGGATGGTGGGCAATGTCTGCCTACAAAAACAAAAACGTAAATAGCCCAAGACTTCCCCTCAAACTCTGACGATAGGCCTCGATCTGGTGCCATCACACTCTCTGGACAGCACACCCCTTAAAGTGAGTGAGGTTGACTAATTTTAACCACACACACACACTTGATGGCAGTCATCCTAAAATCCTTAACTAATTGGTGCAACAGTGTATGACAGCTATATATACATCCATGCAGAGATCTCTAGTTTTACCAACACATAGACTAGATAATAGACTCACCAGATGAAGCAGAATGTGTTAGAATGTACTCCAGTATCCCATGTGTAGGTAATACACTGAGTGGTATTCCACTGAAGGTAATAGAGGGAGAGGTATTCCACCCCACCACTACACGTAAGTCTCTTATTGACTGAGTGGGTGCAGGAGGTGGTGCTGGTGTAGGTACAGTTAGACACAGAGTAGTGCACAGAGCTGTAGCGACAACATGGGAAGCATGGCAGTATCTATAGATGGTAACCACACAGTATAGCACATGTGTATCTATACTATAGATGGTAATCATACAGTATAGCACCTGTGTACCTTTACTATAGATGGTAGTCACACAGTATAGCACCTGTGTATCTGTACTATAGATGGTAACCACACAGTATAGCACCTGTGTACCTTTACTATAGATGGTAACCACACAGTATAGCTCATGTGTATCTATACTATAGATGGTAGTCACACAGTATAGCACATGTGTATATATACTATAGATGGTAGTCACACAGTATAGCACCTGTGTATATATACTATAGATGGTAACCACACAGTATAGCACCTGTGTATCTGTACTATAGATGGTAGTCACACAGTATAGCACCAGTGCATCTTTACTATAGATGGTAACCACATAGTATAGCACCTGTGTATCTATACTATAGATGGTAACCACACAGTATAGCACCTGTGTATCTGTACTATAGATGGTAACCACACAGTATAGCACCTGTGTATCTGTACTATAGATGGTAGTCATACAGTATAGCACCTGTGTACCTTTACTATAGAAGGTAACCACACAGTATAGCACCTGTGTACCTTTACTATAGATGGTAACCACACAGTATAGCACCTGTGTATCTGTACTATAGATGGTAACCACACAGTATAGCACCTGTGCATCTGTACTATAGATGGTAGTCACACAGTATAGCTCATGTGTATCTATACTATAGATGGTAGTCACACAGTATAGCACCTGTGTATCTTTACTATAGATGGTAGTCATACAGTATAGCACCTGTGTATCTTTACTATAGATGGTAGTCATACAGTATAGCACCTGTGTATCTTTACTATAGATGGTAGTCACATAGTATAGCACCTGTGTATCTGTACTATAGATGGTAGTCATACAGTATAGCACCTGTGTATCTTTAATACAGATGGTAGTCATACAGTATAGCACCTGTGTATCTTTACTATAGATGGTAGTCACACAGTATAGCACCTGTGTATCTTTACTATAGACGGTAACCACACAGTATAGCACCTGTGTATTTTTACTATAGATGGTAACCACACAGTATAGCACCTGTGCATCTTTACTATAGATGGTGACCACACAGTATAGCACCTGTGTATCTTTACTATAGATGGTGACCACACAGTATAGCACCTGTGCATCTTTACTATAGATGGTGACCACACAGTATAGCACCTGTGTATCTATACTATAGATGGTAGTCACACAGTATAGCACCTGTGTATCTTTACTATAGACAGTAACCACACAGTATAGCACCTGTGTATCTTTACTATAGATGGTAACCACACATTATAGCTCATGTGTATCTTTACTATAGACAGTAACCACACAGTATAGCACCTGTGTATCTGTACTATAGATGGTAACCACACAGTATAGCACCTGTGTATCTATACTATAGATGGTAGTCACACAGTATAGCACCTGTGTATCTTTACTATAGACAGTAACCACACAGTATAGCACCTGTGTATCTTTACTATAGATGGTAACCACACATTATAGCTCATGTGTATCTTTACTATAGACAGTAACCACACAGTATAGCACCTGTGTATCTGTACTATAGATGGTAACCACACAGTATAGCACCTGTGTATCTATACTATAGATGGTAGTCACACAATATAGCACCTGTGCATCTGTACTATAGATGGTAGTCACACAGTATAGCACCTGTGCATCTGTACTATAGATGGTAACCACACATTATAGCACCTGTGTATCTTTACTATAGACGGTAACCACACAGTATAGCACCTGTGTATCTTTACTATAGATGGTAACCACACATTATAGCACCTGTGTATCTTTACTATAGACGGTAACCACACAGTATAGCACCTGTGTATCTATACTATAGATGGTAGTCACACAATATAGCACCTGTGCATCTGTACTATAGATGGTAGTCACACAGTATAGCACCTGTGCATCTGTACTATAGATGGTAGTCACACAGTATAGCACCTGTGTATCTTTACTATAGATGGTAGTCACACAATATAGCACCTGTGTATCTTTACTATAGATGGTAGTCACACAGTATAGCACCTGTGTATCTTTACTATAGATGGTAGTCACACAGTAATCATAGACATAGAATTAGACATCAACTTGTAAATAAATCTACTCTTTAAGCAGATGTGCACAATTAAACACATGTGTGTGCTATACAATACCCATATAGAGTGCACTCAGGGGCGGGATATCATCAATGGAGGCTCTTAATCTATTCTCAGTCATACATAAAGCACCAGCAGACCATTATTAGATGCTTATACAAACTGACAGCGTGAATAGGGGTAAAGAATAAATGCCCTTTTATGTGTATTTCACATTACAACACTTGTATTGCTTTGTATTACCATCAGGAGACACGGGAACTAACATAAATAAACAAGCTTCAAATTATAAAAAGTAATATTCTTAGTAACTGTGAATTAACAATGGGGTCGACGTTAGTAGATCAACTTGTATGGTGTGGGGAGATTTAGATGGATTTTGATAGAATATAAGATTAGAATTACAATTGAATTAAATTTGAATTGTTATTCAACTATACTCATGGAGAATTTGAAACATGTTTAATCCTAAGAATGGGAATTATGGTATAGATTATTCAAATTATAATTATTACTTTAAAGCTATATTTTCAGCTGTTATGTCAGAAGACTTATGAAGGAGGAGGAGGAGGAGGAGGTGGTGGTGGAGGAGGAGGTGTGGAGGAGGTGGAGGACGTGGAGGAGGTGGTGGAGAAGGAGGAGGTGGTGGTGGAGGAGGAGGTGTGGAGGAGGTGGAGGAGGTGGTGGTGGAGGAGGAGATGGTGGAGGAGGTGGAGGACGTGGAGGAGGTGGTGGACAAGGAGGAGGTGGGGGAGGAGGAGGTGGGGGAGGAGGAGGTGGGGGAGGAGGAGGTGGTGGTGGAGGAGGAGGTGTGGAAGAGGTGGAGGAGGTGGAGGAGGTGAGGGAGGAGGAGGAGGTGGTGGAGGAGGAGATGGAGGAGGTGGAGGAGGAGGTGGAGGAGGAGGAGGTGGTGGTGGAGGAGGAGGTGGAGGAGGAGGAGGTGGAGGAGGAGGAGGTGGTGGTGGAGGAGGAGATGGTGGAGGAGGTGGAGGACGTGGAGGAGGTGGTGGAGAAGGAGGTGGTGGAGAAGGAGGAGGTGGGGGAGGAGGAGGTGGTGGTGGAGGAGGAGGTGTGGAGGAGGTGGAGGAGGTGGAGTAGTAGTAGGCGGAGAAGGAGGAGGTGGGGGAGGAGGAGGAGGAGGAGGAGGAGGAGGTGGTGGTGGAGGAGGAGATGGTGGAGGAGGTGGAGGACGTTGAGGAGGTGGTGGACAAGGAGGAGGTGGAGGAGGAGGAGGTGGTGGTGGAGGAGGAGATGGTGGAGGAGGTGGAGGACGTGGAGGAGGTGGTGGACAAGGAGGAGGTGGGGGAGGAGGAGGTGGTGGAGAAGGAGGAGGTGGTGGAGAAGGAGGAGGTGGGGGAGGATAGGCAAGACGAGGAGGAGAAGGAGGAGCAGGTGGATGAGGAGAAGGAGGAGGAGGTGGAGGATAAGGAAGAGGAGGTGGAGGAGGAGGTGGAGGAAAAGAGGAGGAGGAGGAGGAGGTGGTGGAGGAGGAGGAGAAGGAGGAGGAGGTGGAGGAGGAGAAGGAGAAGAAGGAGGTGGAGGAGGAGGAAAAGGAGAAGGAGAAGGTGGAGAAGGAGGTGGAGGAGGAGAAGGAGGTGGAGGAGGAGAAGGAGGTGGAGGAGGAGAAGGAAGTGCAGGAGCAGGAGGTAGAGAAGCTGGAGAAGGAGCAGGGGGAAGAGCAGGTGCAGGAGCAGGGGGAGGAACAGGAGGAGCAGGAGCATGAGCAGGAGGTGGAGGAGGAGGAGCAGGGGGAGGTGGAGGAGCAGGGGGAGGTGGAGGAGCAGGAGCAGGTGGAGGAGCAGGAGGTGGAGGAGGAGGAGCAGGAACAGGAGCAGGAGGAGCAGGAGGAGGTGGAGGAGGAGGAACAGGAGGAGCAGGAGCATGAGCAGGAGGTGGAGGAACAGGAGCAGGTGGAGGAGTAGGAGGTGGAGGAGGAGGAGTAGGAACAGGAGGAGCAGGAGGAGGTGGAGGAGTAGGAACAGGTGGAGCAGGAGCATGAGCAGGAGGTGGAGGAGGAGGAGCAGGAGGAGGAGGAGGAGCAGGAGGAGGTGGAGGAGTAGGAACAGGAGGAGCAGGAGCAGGAGGTGGAGGAGGAGGAGCAGGAGCAGGAGGAGGAGCAGGAGCAGGAGCAGGAGCAGGAGCAGGAGCAGGAGGTGGAGGAGGAGGAGCAGGAGGTGGAGGAGGAGGAGGAGGAGTAGGAACAGGAGCAGGAGCAGGAGCAGGAGGTGGAGGAGGAGCAGCAGGAGGTGGAGGAGTAGGAACAGGAGGAGCAGGAGCAGGAGCAGGAGCAGGAGGTGGAGGAGGAGCAGCAGGAGGAGGAGGAGCAGGAGGAGGAGCAGGGGGAGGAGGAGGAGGAGGAACAGGAGGAGAAGAATCAGTAGACTGAGACTGAGGTAGCTGGTCTGCACTACCTCACTACCTGTGTTGTGCTTACCTGTGCTGATGACTAATGTGAATAAGTATGTTCTCACCTGAAAAATAAAATAGAAAATTCAATTCAATGAAGGGAAAAAAATACATAGTAAAAGGGTATCATACATAACATGGATTTTTAAATTAAACGAGACGTACCATAGGGGAGGTGAAATTTAATTTGAATTTAATCGAGGATACCACAATGGGTGTTAAGAATAATGTGACCGTGCATCTCATTTATTCTCGAAACCATCTCCTCCACCAGCTTGATACAGTTATCATTGTTTATGTTTTTATTTTTGAAATAATATATCGAGCCATAAAATAAATATATACCTGTGTTAGATATTGCCCCATGTCCATCTGAGATATGAACTCAGCATTATGCCAGTAACAGAATATTGCTTAATTAAGTCCTTTATTATACGTGCATCCCTCTTGAGAGGTGCAATAAGTGGGGTGCAATAAAAATATTCATATAGTACGCGTACTATAAAAGTTTTGACTTAGAAATTTGTCACAAATAGCGCTGCAAGTGGGCCCCAAATGAGGATATCAAAGCAGTATTTACGTGCAAGCTATGCCCATATAATAAATATAGAATGGAACTCGCCCGCAAATAAAAAAATTATTGGACTTGATTCGTCCACATAAGCACTCTGCCTACAGCATCCTGCTTATGCAGACAAATCTCGTCCTATAAATGTTCGATTATTGCCGGCTTGTTCCATTCTCTGTATATAAGTCATTATATAAGTAGATTTGGTAAGATTTCTTTTGACACAACAGCTGAGAATGCAGCTTTAAACTAATAATTAAAAAAATTGACATATTCTATTTTAAGGCCCGAAATCTTAATTCAAAGATAAAAAAAATGAATAAGAGTATAGATCTATAACCTGTAGACAACGGGTAGAGTGGGGATAAAAAAAAATGAATAAGAGTATAGATCTATAACCTGTAGACAACTGGTAGAGTGGGGATCAATGGTATAAGTGATATATGAGGTGTTCACCCGACCATAACGCACCTCTATCTCTACTCCTGGCGGCACACAATAGGATTACACTAAGCTGGGGTCCATACGGCTATACATAGCACCAAGGTCACCTCCACACAATGTCACCTCACGCTCACATTGTCAGAAAATGTACAATTGGCAGCTGTACATATTGAGTAAATTCTGCTAAATTAGGCTGCAATTTGGTCAATAGTAGGTATATTCGAGTATATTTGGCATTGCATTGATTATAGCAATCTGTTTGGTTAGGTTAAACTGTATTTTGAACATTAATTTCGTCTGAAATTTGTGGATTTTAGATTTTTGGTGAAGGTGAATTGTACATTTTTTGGCGACTTCACCCATCAAGGTCTCACCACACACTGCGCCTTCATAGACCAATGCCTCATTATAATCAAATATGTATTATTCATTACATAGTGCATATTAATTTTTAGATTGGTGGTTGTTGGATATGTATGATTCATTTATTTACCATGTGTTGTCAGTCATATACAAAGGCACCATACATTTATAGTATTTTACAAAATAAAAAGAAGTTAAAAACAAAAATGGTGTCACCATCAATCTTGCCTTTTGCAAAAAAAAACTAGAATATATCGTATCGTTTTTTGAATTATCATATCTCTCAAAATGGTTTGTGTGATGTATTATGAAATTTTCCTGTTATATATAATATTATGTCGTTTGAATAAACATCCGATGTTGGACACAAAAAAAAAAGAAGTTTAAAAATAAATAGAATGAAAGATGTATGTGCGGATGGATTTCTGCCAACTGCATAGATACACTGGGTAATTGGGTCAGATTTTCAGAAAATGTACAATTGGCAGCTGTTCACATTTTGTAAATTCTGTTGTAATTTGGTCAATACAAGGTAAATTCGAGTATATTCGGCATTGCATTGATTCTAGCAATCTGTTTGGTTAGGTTGAACTGTATTTTGAACTTTATTTTCGTCTTAAATTTGGATTATTTGAGAAGATTGGTGAATGTGAATTGTACATTTTCTGACGACTTCACCCAATTACATAATGTCCCAATTTGGAAACACAAATACAGTTTTTGTGTTGTTATAGAACTTCAGTGTTAGTCAAAAGATTTGAACTCATACTGCATCCTTCTTCAGGTGCATAAATGAATTTTAATTTATTGATTTTACAATGAAAAAAACGGTTCTTTCATATGTTAAATAAATGTACTTTAAGTGGTGCACATATGTGGAGAAGGTGGATATAAACACATGAGGGTCAGACTTTCAGAAAATGTACAATTCAACTTTACCAATCTTCTCAAATAACCCACATTTCAGACGAAAATAAAGTTCAAAATACAGCTCAACCTAACCAAACAGATTGCTAGAATCAATGCAATGCCGAATATACTGGAATTTACCTAGTATTGACCAAATTGCAGCCTAATTAAGCAGAATTTACTAAATGTGTACAGCTGCCAATTGTACATTTACTGAAAATCTGACCCATGTGTGTGCTGCTATACAATACCTATATAGAGTGCACTCAGGGGCGGGATATCATCAATGGAGGCTCTTAATCTATTCTCAGTCATACATAAAGGACCAGCAGAGCATTATTAGATGCTCATACAAACTGACAGCGAGAATAGAGGTAAAGAATAAATGCCCTTTTATGTGTATCACATTATAAAACTTTTATTGCTTTGTAAACTTGTATTGCTTTGTATTTCCATCGGGAAACATGGGAACTAACATAAACAAGCTTCAATCAAATTATAAAAAGTAATATTCTTGGTAATACTATAGAATAGAGATGTTTTTATGAAGTATTATATTTGGTCATAAGGGAAATTATTAAGTTACAGCTATATTATATTCATATATATTACATTTGGTCATAAGGAAATTGATTATGTTACCTTCACCAATAAAGTCCATGAAGTGCCCTATCAGTCTAGGCCCAAAGTTGAGAGAGTCCCTTCAAACGAAGGGAAAGCCTCTCGCCTCAAACCGCAAACTGCCATTATAATTCCATTAAAACCGCAAACTGCCATTACAATTCCATTAAGACCGCAAAATGTCATTATATTCCCATTAAAACGCTAGCCCTATCCAAGGAAACTGATTAGCGAAGTAGGCGTCCAATCACTGACATACCATTTTTATCTGATGTGAGGGTTTGGGTGAGTGAGTGAGTGAGATTGGTTGCTTTACGCCCTTATCAACACTTTGAAGTGTTATATCAAGGGCGGGAGAGCTGAGAGGGAGGCAGTTTATGATCATACCCAGGAACTAGAGATAGAGAAGAAGGGAGAGAGAGACAGAGAAAAGAGACAGAAAGGCACTTTATGGTCATACCCAGGACCATTGAGGGTTTGGGCCTAGAGTGCGGTAGAGTGAGGTAGACCCTTCCTCAGCACTATTTAGCACTGAGCTACCCCCCTTCATCCCTCTTCTACCTGGCCTTCCAAGAAAGAAGAGTTTTGCCTTGGGTAAACATGTAAATGTTACATGTAAATCTACTTGTCAATACTTACATAGATTTATTACATTGTACCTTGTTAGAACTGAGTCTGCATTTGTCCTTCAAACCCAGCCTTCCTGTAAGATTTAGGCCTTCACGAATATCTTTGTTTCTGGTTTCTGACCGACCCTTAATAAAAAAGTCCTTTAATATTAGTAAACTGGTTTAAGGGCTGGCCGGGAGAAATGTAGAGGCTTCTGTCCCATTCTATCTCAATATAGTGGAATAGAAATTGTATATAATTATATAAACTAGCACTTTTATAGAAAATAAATGAAATTGTAACCCTTCAGTCTGAACAAGTACGAATCTTCTGATGAAAGATAAAAGTTGGATCGTCAAATATAGGTATGGATATGGCCATTTAATATTATGTGTCAAGAACAAGTGACAATTATAATAATTTGGAATATTTTTTACAGAAAATCTCTGCTCAGAAACAAGTTAAAAATGAAAATGAAATGGATCCTGGCGGTTCTGTATATTCTTAAGACATTATTACAACACTTGGACTAGGTCTAGAATCATGGAATCAATGGAAAATACTAAAATAATAATTTTATTATAATGCTTGAACTAGTTCCTGAATAATAATATATCCTTGCCGACCAAACAGCTTTTCAAACCTTATTTTCTCTCTTTGAGCTATATAAATGTGACAACATTAAAGTAAATACTATAATATTCTTATAAACAGCACATAAGATCCAATATCGTTTGGAAGCCATTTTAAACATCCCCCCCTCCACTGTGTCAGGATTCTGTGAATAATTTTGATAACCTACTGCTATTTACAGCTGATCAGGATATATCTTTAACAGAAATAACCAAATTCTACCAAACTTATGAACGAAATTTCTCAAAGAGAAAACCATTTTTAACTCTTGATATTTCAGACAAACAATTTACATGTTACATTTACCCAAGGCATTACGTTTTTCAAAATTATTTATTTCTATATTATAACCTTGAATTTATTGTTCAGGAACTAGTCAGTATGATACAAAAGTATATTGAGATCATGTTCATTGTTATAGCCTAGGCCTATGTGAATCGAACCTTGCAATAATTACACAATATCACAGATTCTAAGTTCATGTATAGTCTAATCCGCATGACATATCATTCAACGTGGCTCATAAGAGTTTATATTGAGTGAGACTAGCCTATATATTAGCAAATTCCTCATGATTCCAACCATATTTGTTCATTCATTAACAACATCACAAGGCTGGATTTCACAGATGGGCGCTGACACAATAATAACCGTATAATCTGCATAGATGAGTCATGTCGACTTCAAAAACTATCCCAAACTATAGTTTATGAACATATTAAAGCGTGGCGATATTCCTTTTGGTGGAAATATCACAATTTCACCACCTCCATCTCGTGGGAAGCCATGCTTTCTGCCACCATGTTTGTTTTTGACTTTGGTCTATGCACATCACTACCTATGGTAAGGCGGTCTTGTTGGCGGGCCTTGTTGCTGCACACGTGGTGGCCGGCCTTGCTGCCCGCGCGATGGACCTTGCTGCCGACGGACCCTTATGTCCACCGTGTCTCAGATCATTAGAGCCCCGATGCTTGTGGATACTAGGGAAGCCGTAATGATTAACCATCGACTGAATATGAATGCATGAACGTCTAATCTAACCTTGTCTTCTACCTCATATGCCAGGATTATTGTGTAAAGTCATTTGAAGCGCTTAGAAAGCAGTTTTATTTTCTTGGCTGGTAGGCACCATATTGTGCCATTTGTGGCCACTATGTTTTCACTAAGGCTGAGCAGACGTGGAGACGTTCTCGAGGCAAACACGACTGACATAGGCTTAGAAATCGAATGAAACAAAGCATATCGAATGAAATCTGACCAACCTCTTTATTTGTATAATCAAACCAGTATATCTTTCATGATTCCACGGATCGTACATGCTTCGAACGAACGTGGTGGGTCAACCATGTTTGCTTTTCACTTTGGCGCATGCGCTTGACTAAGACATCCATAATAATTATTTAAAACTCTAAGTATAACATAAAGCTATCCGATCAATGATTATTTTCAAAAGTCCCCAAAACTTTCATAATTCAGAGTTTATTTCAATGATCTGGCCCGACAAGGGATAGACGAGTGGAATCGCTTTGCGCATGTGCGTCAAAATTTGCTCTTCCGGTTTGGTTAGTTCATGAATCTGTCACTATGTGTCTCTCCTCCCAAGCGGTCATATTTTCAATGTTTTAACTGTCAATTCATATATGTGAAATCAACGTACGTATTCTAATGCCTTGACCCAAGTTTAAGACACCTTTTACCTACATGGAACATAACCAGGTAATATATAAGCTGATCGGTTGCTATTAGGAACTGACTCTTCTGGGCCAGCCTCTGTGAAGTGCTACAGAATTTGAGTCAGGGGACGGGGATGATGGGAGGGACAGGGATGACAGGACGGGGATGACGAAGGAGGAGCAGTGAGCGAGGTAACTACAGTCATGGGCATCGGTGTGGTACAGTGAGAATACTGCTAGCAAATTTGGACACGTAAATCTGTGGTCTGGTCGGGTGGGGGCACGGAGCCAGAACCTCCGGCAAATGGCACAAATGCCAGGACCAGGTCCGAGGAAATAGTGATTATAGGAGTTAGGTCTCAAACGTGTATTTTAGAGGGTGTGCTGCACCATCACCCTGAACTCCCTTAAACCTTACATAACCCCCCTATCCCTTCAGGCACATGTCCTAGAAACCATACAATCCCCCTATAGAGAGAACATGTGTTCTACTAGACCATACAATGCAGCAATGTTTGTGTAGGAACCATACAATCCCCCTATAGAGAGAACATGTGTTCTACTAGACCATACAATGCAGCAATGTTTGTGTAGAAACCATACAATCCCCCTATAGAGAGAACATGTGTTCTACTAGACCATACAATGCAGCAATGTTTGTGTAGAAACCATACAATCCCCCTATAGAGAGAACATGTGTTCTACTAGACCATACAATGCAGCAATGTTTGTGTAGGAACCATACAATCCCCCTATAGAGAGAACATGTGTTCTACTAGACCATACAATGCAGCAATGTTTGTGTAGGAACCATACAATCCCCCTATAGAGAGAACATGTGTTCTACTAGACCATACAATGCAGCAATGTTTGTGTAGAAACCATACAATCCCCCTATAGAGAGAACATGTGTTCTACTAGACCATACAATGCAGCAATGTTTGTGTAGAAACCATACAATCCCCCTATAGAGAGAACATGTGTTCTACTAGACCATACAATGCAGCAATGTTTGTGTCAGTAGAAAGGTACAGTTTATAAAAACACAGCCGCTTTCTCCTTCAAGTGACAAGGGGCAATTAGAGGGGAAATTCATGTTGTTTGCATGTGAACATGTACAAAATAACATGTGGGTCAGATTTTCAGAAAATGTACAATTGGCAGATGTACACATTTAGTAAATTCTGCTAAATTAGGCTGCAATGTGGTCAATACTAGGTAAACTCGAGTATATTCGGCATTGCATTGATTCTAGCAATCTGTTTGGTTAGGTTGAACTGTATTTTGAACTTTATTTTCGTCTGAAATTTGGGTTATTTGAGAGGATTGGTGAAGGTGAACTGTACATTTTCTGGCGACTTAACCCATGTTCAAAACATGAATACCTTCACATGATTAACATGGAGCATTCACCATGTAATATCCACATACCTCCCGACAGGGTCACGCCAAGGTCACGCTATCAAAGACTTAGAAAGGAACCATTGACAAATAACTACATGCTCGGCCACAATTCACAATAACAACCCTTCAATAAAAATAGAAATAACAACTCTTCAATAGCTAATTTAGTTTAATTGAACAATTTTCCGATAAGTCTTACAGCTTCATAAAATTGCCAGTGTAAGGAACCTCTGTGAGATGATTACATTCTAAGGGACAAAGCACAGGGGCCCGTATTTCCTACCAAATTAACTTGAGGTCTTAAAAACTATATCATAAAACATCCGCTTAATGGGTCTATGATCTTTGAGGCAGTTTTCCAATAGAGAATATTACTGTTAAATTGTTTGCTATTATCAGACCTATACATACATGCATGTTCTAATCATACCAATTCTGACAAACAGATATTGTGATTATCTACAATAGTCAACAGGGGATTTGCATAGCCGCCATTTTGAACCTTGATTCGCATGGAATTATGGGAGTAATGGTACAGTATAAACTCTATAGAAAACATGTCATGTTCAGCATGGACTATTTATCAATGCTCTAATATCTATATCCATGTGTTATACATGTTTACATAATACTAGTCCCCATCTTTCCCATCATGCATTTGGTTTTCATACATCATTTATACAAGCTAGAATATTGATGGAAACTTTCTTGCAAATTTCGATAAAAAAGTTGCCAAATATGTGTATGTCAGATTTCATCAGAATCCATCCCAGCATGCACTGTTGTAGACATGCGCGGTGGCACATGCAACTCCCCTATTTGAAACTTCCTTAAGGCATCATTTACAACTGTTATGGGGTGGACAAAATTAAGCATTCTGGCGTTGGATTCATTCAAAACTACGATAAAATAAGATAAGATAAGAAAATCTTTTATTTGTCAAAAATGTTCGATATTACATAGGGGAAAGGAGACAAATAGGTCTACATGTCTTTATGAAAGTAGTGTTCCATTTCTACCGACAGTTACCTTAATTTTGAATGCATTAGTCTTGTACTAGACCGAGTGGAGAATATGACAATTAATGACAAAGATATAATATACTAGAAGTAAAACAATGGAGACGATGTATATATGGGTCAGATTTTCAGAAAATGTACAATTGGCAGCTCTAAACATTTAATAAATTCTGCTAAACTTGGCTGAAAAATGAAGAATACTGTGTGTATCTGAGTATATTTCGTATCGCATTGATTTACAGTATCTGTTTTGTTATGTTAAACTCCATTTTGAAGCTCATTTTTGTCTTAAATGTGTGTTATTTGAGAGGATTGGTGAAGGCCAATTGTACATTTTCTGAAAATCTGACCCATATATCAGAAGGATCCTATGGCTATATGACATTAAGTCATTCAGGGTACATCTTATATCTCATAACTCTTCTGAGATTCAATAATCTAATTAATTAAGACATTTTGAAAATAACGATGAAAATAACTGAATTGCAGATAATATAAATCAATTATAAAAGTATATATGTGAACTAATTAATTCTCATTGAGGTTACAAAAAAACAAAAAACAACCTAACTATGGTTTATAAATCTATATTCCTTGCAAGATATATGTACAGTGGGGACAAAATATCTTTATTTATTTATATTAGTCCGCATAACAACTTTTACGGTTGTTTCACCAGCGACGCGTAGAGAGTCGATATTGAATGTTATAAAAGGGTATTAGATTGTATAACAATAATTTGATTTGAGATATTAGATAATCAATAATTTTGTACCAAATTCAGAAAACAATGAGTATGTCTAGATCAATACTGAAACCGTACGACGAGGGTTTAACCAATAAGCAGACTGTTTCTGCTGTAACATTATCTAGATTTACTCATATCAAACAACACAGGGATACTTGGGACCTGAGACCTGAGACCTGAGACCTGAGAATTTAGTTTTCACAGAAGGATTTGTAAAGAAGTCAATGTAAATACTTCTTCCCTTTTTTTCTAAAGATGTATATGTAAAATTGGAAATAAAATTGATATATAAATGCATGTGTTTATACATATTTATAGGATACCTTTATATAAACAGCTGGTTGAGTTACTTAAACACCGTATACATCTATATAGATCTATGCGGGATAATTCAATGAAATATTGAATTTATTTTTATTTGTTGAAAGGAATCTTTAGTGTAGAAGCATATAGAGGAGTGGGTATGATGCTTACCGTTCACTGGAGCATGCAGGCCGGGGATGCTATTGGGTCAGATTTTCAGAAAATGTACAATTTGCAGAGTTCCACATTTAGTAAATTCCGTTAAATTAGACTGCAATTTGGTCAATACTAGGTAAATTCGAGTATAATTAGCATTGCATTGATTCTAGCAATCTGTTTGGTTAGGTTGAACTGTATTTTGAACTGATCTGAAAGATTGGCGAAGTTAAATTGTACATTTTCTGAGAATCTGCGCCTATTGCACACAAAATATACTTCACACTCTCTGAACTCTAACTTTTGTAATTCTTGTTTTAATCTCATCGACAGGATGTGGCAAAGATGTCTCTTGATACAAGGTGCTCCATTTAGTACTTAAACCACGGTCAGTCTAATGACATCGTGTTGCTGCCTGAAATATAGCACGAGGTACGAGTGCTATATTTCAGAGGCAGCAACACGATGTCATTAGACTGACCGTGGTGTAAGTACTTTATAGCACGTAAGGTCGTCAGATTTCTAATTGAACAGTCATAAATCGGTAGACACACAATCCCTCTCTGTACTCGGGTATTCTTCCCTCATTCCCTCAAAGACATTTAGGGGCTTTGTGTGACATCATCTTTGAGAAGGCCTCCATTATGCCCAGGCCCAGGCAAAATGTAAAGCTTAAATGGAAGTATATCCTACAAGCTGTTTAATTTTTTTTTTTTTTTATTCACTTACGGGCCAAAAACATTTAACAACAACAATATTCGAGTGTAAAAACGTAGTGTCCACCATGGACGTTCTTCATACGGTGCCCTTAAAATAGAAACTTGAATTTGTATTCACTTAAATCTTGTTGATATAAATGTAACCAGCTCTCTCATATGAGATTGATAAAAAATAATATATATATATATCCTATTTTTTATTCTGATCCATTTATCAAACAGTTACATTATTCAGAACAAGGTTGTTGACCTCTGCTGTAGCAGATCTTCCCGGTGAAGCCAGTTAGCTCATTACAAGTTTTACCATTATAAGAACATATTACGATGTGCACTGCTTATCTATCTGGATCATAAACATTAGTACAATATACAGTATATAGGTGATGATATAAAAAGGAACTCCCCCTTTCCCCGGCTCTTGATTTTATGCTTAATTATATATTCTGCAATCGATAAATGACACAACCATGTTCATCATCGTCGTCACAATCAGTGTTGTGTTGCTCAATGTTCAATTGTCTTTCCAATTAAGTGTTCATTGTCCTTCGTTGTTCAATATCACCCTACTATATTTACCCTACTATTGCATTCCTTTCCCTCCATCTCCCTGACTCTCTTTCACCTCTCTTTCTCCTGTGTGCTCTCTTTTAGTTCCAAGAGTGGTATATTTTCCTCCCAATCATGCTCTATCATTTTCAGCGTGCAGGTAATAAATGAGTGTCATGGGTGTGTGCCGTCTAAAATGACCATTGCTTTGATTACAGCAGAGGCCCTCCTGGGGGTGTTTGAAGTGCCGACCTGAGACACCCAAGAAAGGGTGCATATATCCGATCTAAGACACTACCGTTTATGACTGTTTAATTAGAATCGGACGACGCTCCATATTTCAATGGTTTATTGTGTTTAGATTTGGCCTATACACATATGGGTCAGATTTTCAGAAAATGTACAATTCGTCTTCACCAATCCTCTCAAATAATCCAAATTTCAGTCGAAAATAAAGTTCAAAATACAGTTTAACCGAACCAAACAGATTACTAGAACCAATACAATGCCGAATATTCTTGAATTTTCCTAGTATCGACCAAATTGTAGCCTAATTTAGCACAATTCACTAAATATGTAACAGCTGCGGATTGTACATTTTCTGAAAATCTGCCCCATTATGGTGATTGATTAGGGGGAGTCTGGTGGATGTGATATGCCCGCATCCACACAGTGTATGACCTTTACACGCCTTCATTCAACCTTGACTGATCCAAATACAAACACGTAACACAATATTATACGGGTCAGATTTTCAGAAAATGTACAATTGGCAGCACTACACATTTAGTAAATTTTGCTGAATTAAGCTGAAAAATGGTCAATACTAGATAATTATCTGAATATATTTGGTATTGGTTTGATTCAAGGAATCTGTCTGGTTATGTAGTTTATGATCGTGAGTTTTCTCCAAGCCTCCCGGGAACAAGCCGAGGCACAGCCAAGGCTTGTTTCCAGGAGCCTTAGAGAAAACAAAGGACCATAAGCAAAGGATCTAATGGCTTTAGTCCCCTTTTGTTGGGCTGTTACTATCACTTTAGTCCGTTACAAAGAACACATACACAAGGAAACCCCATACAATGGGCCCCACCTTGATATAGTATAGCTAGTGCATCCCATTGCAGTAGAATAGGTAACTAGTCATTTAGTGCGTCGCTATCTCATAAACTGTAAAATTAAAAGTCTAGTCTAAGGGACCCTCTGGAAGAGCTATGGCTGCCATAGAAGAGGACAAACCCATTTTCAGCGTAATTTATCTTATGTACTGTTTTCTGGAAATAAACAATATACATACATACACTATCATTTTCCCCAGTCCATCACACTATAGCCCGAACCACTAAATAAGGCCCATAAACATTATGTTTCCAGACATCCCTCCAATTGAACCCTGATAGCTTTTTATTTTTTTATATGAGTTCTGAAAAAGTATACATATTATCAGAGCTTACAATGTGGGGAGCAGTTTAGTACAACTGTCACTTCTTAGAAATTATGTTTTATGGTCAAGTTGCCATGGCAACTGTTTCTGAAAAATTTTGAAATTGTAAAAACATAAGGACCTTGTGGCAATTAAATCTCTCCCATTTCAGGAATAATTAATGAAAACTAATTTTATCTCTGCAAGTTGGGGTAAACAAATTTCTGCATCTGTTGATATATTACATGTGTGATTCCGATATTGTGACAAGGAATAAAAAGAGTATGAGTCAAGGGTTGAAATGGTCAAAAATGACCAATTTTGGCATGGTTTTGGGAGACATCAGGGACGAGCAAACATCTTGTCTATAATCAGAATGATAGACAACCCAGATTATTTTATAAGGCTGATGTCCAAATTCAATTGATAACATTATGTACTGTAGATATCAAATTCTCAAATAATTGGCTCTAGGAAGAAATGAAAGCAAATTAAACTAATGTAAACACAATTGGAATACTAGTTAAATGGCGAATATAGCCCAAAATATGGTCAGAGTGATGGCATTACCAAATAATGGAGA
>OW804102.1:59960610-60089154 GCA_942159475.1 Sthenelais limicola | reverse complement strand
ATTGGGTCTTACAGTGTGTGTCTGACTACTTGGTATTAGAAGAAGAAATTTTGATTTAAATTTAATAGGTCGAAAATAATTTTGAAGGTTATCTTTAGGTCTAAGCATGGTTGGTTGTATGGGAGAAGTAGTTTATGTTAACAATATTTAAACATAAGTTTCTTAACCAGATAATGGGGTTTATCTAACTATATTCTTTTATTTGCAGTTTTGATAAGAATAATGGTCGGACTTTAATTGTTCTGTGTTGTTAGCTTCAGAAATGTTATGTGATTCAGGAAAATGAGTCATAAGTCGCAAAATTGATAGTTTTTAAAGTGTTTTTTTCACAAGATCACATTATTGGAATGATCTAATGTCTTAAGGGTTGATAACTCATAACATCAAATTTCAGGACAATCTATTTAATACGTCCATTCGTTTTAAAGGTCCTCATATGGACTACATTTAGTTACTTTACTGTTTATTCACCCCCAGAAATATTGGAAACTTTTTTTTCAAAAACAAAAATATCAAACTTAAAATCTAGAAATACTTATTAGACTATTAGACTGTTTACTATCATTGGAATCAGCTTGATCTCATCTTTTCAAATGTAATGGTATCTCAAAATCTATTTTTTGCGACTTATGACTCATTTTCCTAAAACACCTCACAAAATTTATAGTTCTCAACTTCAATATTAGATCACATGACTAATAAACCCAACTTGTGTCAATAACTATAGTTCATCTTTCCTCCACCAGGTGTGGCACGGACGCTGAGCATGGACCTGCTGGCCGCCATCTTGGTCATCTTCTTTCTTCTCTTACTCACAGGTGAGTTCCACTTCCGGTTCGTAGATCTTAGATCTATCAGTCTCTCTCTTCGTTCTCTCCCCCCCCCCCCAGCTCTCTCTTCCCCTGTCTCTCTCCCCCTCTCTCTCCCTCTCCCTCTCTCTCTCTCCCTCTCTCTCCCCCTCTCTCTTCCTCTCTCTCTCTCCTTCCCTCTCCCTCTCTCTCTCCTTCTCTCTCCCTCTCTCTCTCCCTCTCTCTCCCCATCTCTCTATTCCTCTCTCTCCCTCCCTCTCTTCCTCTCTCTCCCCCTCTCTCTTCCTCTCTCTCTCTCCTTCTCTCCCCCTCTCTCTCTCCCTCTCTCTCCCCATCTCTCTATTCCTCTCTCTCTCCCTCCCTCTCTTCCTCTCTCTCTCCCTCTCTCCCTCTCTCCCTCTCTCCCTCTCTCCCTCTCTCCCTCTCTCTCTTCTATCCCTCTTTCTCCTCCTTACCCCCTATCTGTCTCTATGTCTCTGTCTCCTCTTTCCGCTATCTCTCACTCCTCCTCTCTCCCCTCTCCCTCTTCCTGTCTCTCCCCCTCATACGCCTATTCCTCTGTCACTCTCTCTCCTCTCTCGCCCCTTCCTTCCTCCCTCCCTCTTCCTCCCTTTCTCTCCTCCCCTCACTCTCCCTCCTCTCCTCTTCCCCTCTTTCTTCTTCCCTTCTCCCCTCCGTCTCTCCCTCTTTCTTCTCCACTTTGCCATACCTCTCCCTCCTTCTCCTCTCCTCCTCCTCTCTCTCTGTCCCTCTCTCTCCTCCCCTCTTCCCCTCTCTCTCCTCCCCTCTTCCCCTCTCTCTCTTCCCCTCTCTCTCCTCCCCTCTTCCCCTCTCTCTCCTCCCCTCTTCCCCTCTCTCTCCTCCCCTCCTCCCCTCTTCCCCTCTCTCTCCTCCCCTCCTCCCCTCTTCCCCTCTCTCTCCTCCCCTCTTCCCCGCTCTTTCTCCTCCTCTCTTGTCTCAGTTCTCTCTGTCGTCCCTTCTCTCCTCAGTGTGTCCGTATATCTATACCAAGGTGGGGGAGGGTACACATACGTACAGGAGCTGTCTCACTGCATGAATCTAGCCCCCGCATGATGCTTATTGTGACCTAGTACAATGCTAGGCAATTCTATTTCTTCTATCTTGTTGCATCTCTCTCTCTCCTCTCCTCTTGTGTCTCCCCTCATCTCTTTCTCCCTTCTCCGTCTCTCCTCCTTCCTCTCTCTCCTCTCTTTCCTCCTCTCATTTCTCCTCTCTGTCCTGTTCTATCCTCTCTCCTTTCGCTCACCTCCCATTCTTCTCTCTTGCCCTCTCTCTCTTCTCTTGCCCTCTCTGTCTTCTCTTGCCCTCTCTCTCTTCTCTTGCCCTCTCTGTCTTCTCTTGCCCTCTCTCTCTTCTCTTGCCCTCTCTGTCTTCTCTTGCCCTCTCTCTCTTCTCTTGCTCTCTCTCTTCTCTTGCCCTCTCTGTCTTCTCTTGCCCTCTCTGTCTTCTCTCTTCCTCTCTCTCTTCTCTTGCCCTCTCACTTCTCTCATTTCCTCGCCCCTCTATCTAAGTTCAATATATGGTGTATCCATCACCTCATAGTAAGATAAGATAAGATGATTGTTCATTTGCCATATAGAGGTTTGTGTTGACCAAAGGGTAATAGTCATCTCATATAATATTTCTTCCATGGCCAGGATTCTTATCTTCTTTGTTACATAGTTACGTTAATAGGCCAGGAAGAGCTGGTCAGTCGGTATAGTCAGGGAATTTTAGGAGAAAAAAGGCTAATCTGTGAACAAATTCCTCACCAAGACATTTCTTCACCAATGTGTTGGTAAAGGTGTCTATTAACATATTTCAAAACATTGAAATTCAACTCCCATAGAAAAACCCGTGACAGCCAAAAACAAAAATGGCCACCACTAAAACACTGAGACTCCATAACTTGGGGTAGAATGAACATGTTATCAAGTGTGAATACACTTTTTCTAGGTCTACTGATACTGGGAAAAAAATGAACAAAAGACGCTAAATTTTTCACTAACATACCATTCTTATCTGATCTATGAGGCAGGAGAGTCCCTCCAGATTGAGGGAAAGCCTCTCCAGTCTAGGCTCAGAGTTGAGAGAGTCCCTCTAAACTGAGGGAAAGCCTCTCCAGTCTAGGCTCAGAGTTGAGAGAGTCCCTCTAAACTGAGGGAAAGCCTCTCCAGTCTAGGCTCAGAGTTAAGAGTGTCCCTCTAAACTGAGGGAAAGCCTCTCCAGTCTAGGCTCAGAGTTGAGAGAGTCCCTCTAAACTGAGGGAAAGCCTCTCCAGTCTAGGCTCAGAGTTAAGAGTGTCCCTCTAAACTGAGGGAAAGCCTCTCCAGTCTAAGCTCAGAGTTGAGAGAGTCCTCCAAAGTACAAGAGCATATTTCTCAAGCTGAGAAAGACATGGAACCTTCTATGAGTGATTTGAGGCTCATATCCATTCAAATTCTATCTGAGCCTCTGTCTATCTGAACCCCTGTCTATCTGAGCCTCTGTCTATCTGAGCCCCTGTCTATCTGAGCCTCTGTCTACCTGAGCCTCTGTCTATCTGAGGCTCTGTCTATCTGAGCCCCTGTCTATCTGAGCCCCTGTCTATCTGAGCCTCTGTCTATCTGAGCCCCTGTCTATCTGATCCTGTGTCTATCTGAGGCTCTGTCTATCTGAGCCCCTGTCTATCTGAGCCCCTGTCTATCTGAGCCTCTGTCTATCTGAGCCCCTGTCTATCTGAGCCCCTGTCTATCTGAGCCTCTGTCTATCTGAGCCCCTGTCTATCTGATCCTGTGTCTATCTGAGGCTCTGTCTATCTGAGCCCCTGTCTATCTGAGCCCCTGTCTATCTGAGCCTCTGTCTATCTGAGCCCCTGTCTATCTGAGCCTCTGTCTATCTGAGGCTCTGTCTATCTGAGCCCCTGTCTATCTCAGCCCCTGTCTATCTCAGCCCCTGTCTATCTCAGCCTCTGTCTATCTGAGCGTGAGAATTATGTCTTGTACCGACTGCCACCAAGTGCTCCCTATAGGGGACTTGCATAGTCGCCATTTTGAATCTAGATTCGCCTGGAATTATGGGACTAATGGTACAATGTAAAATCTATAGAAAACATGCCATGTTCGGAATGGATTATTCATCAATGCTCTAATGTAAATATCCATGTGTTATACATGTTTCCATAACACAAGCTTTCATCTTTCCCATCATGCATTTGGTTAACCATAGATCATTTATACAAGCTATGATATGGTGAAAACATTCTTGCAATATTCGATAAAAATGTTGCTAAATATTTGTATGTCAGATTTCAACAGAATCCATCCCAGCATGCACTGCAGTAGACATGCGCAGTGAGACATGCAAATCCCCTATTGGTGAAGTACCAGTATAAATCAGTCATCCTCCAACCCTTACGGTGCTCCCGCACCCCCCTTATATCGCCCCCTATCCACCCATCACCACTCTCATCTGCCTCCTACTTCCCCTCACGGTCACATGACTACATATTGATCACATGATGTCTCTATTGATCACATGATGTGTCATACAAACACAGCTCACACTGCCCCCTTGTAGCGGAGGTGAGAACTACCACACTGCCCCTGGTGGTGGGGAGTTAGACTAGAGGTCAGGGGTCATGGCGGGGTCAGGGTGGGATAATGAAGGGGATATGAGGGTTACATTACATGGCGGCACTTATTCATAGACTTACGATGGGCGGGGATATATACATGTGTAGCGCTGTGACAGGAGCCAGGTGGAGGAGGATTTACAGAAAATGTACAATTCACATTCACCAATTCCTCTCAAATTACCCAAATTTCAGATGAAAATAAAGTTAAAAATACAGTTCAACCTAACCAAACAGATTGCTAGAATCAATGCAATGCTGAATATACTCGAATTTACCTAGTATTGACCAAATTGCAGCCTAATTTAGCAGAATTTACTAAATGTGTACAGAGCTCTGCCAATTGTACTTGTTCTGAACATCTGACCCACTGTAGCTAGTTGTTATTCCTGTAACTCTTTACTTTGTGTTGTCCCGACAGTCAGGGTTTCAACCATGTATTAAAGCTGCATCCTCCGCTATTACAACAAACCAAATATTGCCAAATATGCTCACGTTATGACTTATAGGACTTTATTATACCTTTGGGGGAGTTGATATGATACGCCCATAGGCTTAAGCACTGAGCTTCATATCAAAGAGAGCGGGTAATACGGCCGCCGTATTACCCGCTCCCCGCCGTATTACCCGCACCTAATGAACAAAATAGTCCTGATCGTATCTTTTTATATTTCTATTTAAATAATTCCTTCTGCACAAAAAATACCCCTAATATTAATCGACCATAGCTAAAGGAAAATGAGCCAGTACTTATTTTCTCTTATTTCATTGACGTTATAATCGATCAAAGGTGTAGGTAGAAACTAACCACCGCCGAAGGCCCTTGTGAGAAGGCAACTATCGTATAGATCGGCATGCTTAGTTACAGTATTGAAGCTATCACTGGGAGCGGTCACGAAAAATCTGATCAAATAAAGGAAATAAACTAAAATCCTTTCATAATTATCGAAGTCTACCTGTTATCAAAGCATTAGTTGAGTTTTTAAAAGATGTAAAGCTGCGAAAAGGCAACAAATTGATTAAAAAACGTGAGCGATTTTCCTGCACAGCACATGTTCTCCAGTCTGCGAAATACGCCGAGTTCAACTATGAAAAGTACAGGAATTTGAATATCAAACTGAACGAAATTCATATTAATAAGTATTTTAAATCGTATTTGTGTCTTAATGACGGTAATTAACTGAAAATTAAGCGAAATAACGATTCAAAATAGAACTACGTTCTGCTGGACTTGTCACAACCCGGCAGGTCAAGCGCACATTGATATGTAATTATTCCAAAGACCCGGAACTATAAACAAGCCAGGTGGGAGGGGCAGCGTAAATGCACGTTTTGCCGTCGATTTTCATCGAATTCCGACCACTTTCCAGCTTGAATATCGATAAACGTATCCTACCAACCTCTATTAAGGTGATAATAAATGCAAAAGCGCATTCAGGGGCTACGTGATCTCAGTTCGTGCGCTCACGCGCCCTCACTGAGATCACTACGCCCGCGGGAAATATGGGACCACAGATCGTCCCTCATGCGCTTTTGCCTATTTATATCACAAGTTTGGGTGTTATCAAATAGAAATGAGTGAGATCTGCCTATGTGATATGTGTTGACGTATTTACACATGTGTGTTACGCCCAATACATACCAAAGGGACTTGTTTTGATTGGTCGCTTAAATCAAGTTGCACCAATGAATGACTCTCATTTCATGACGCAACATTGTTTTGCAGAGTCGGAGGATTGCGGTAAATAATGATTGATCAAGTTTTTGGGATTGATACATATTCAATGGGGGACTTGTGATATAAAAACAAAAAACAAACTTGTCATAGATACGTTGGAACGTTTCTATGCACACTCGGTGGACAAAATGTAGGTTTTTCACTCATGAAAAACCTACATTTTGTCCACCGAGTGTGCATAGAGACGTACCAGCGTATCAATGACTTGTTGTCTTTTGTTTAATGATTCATCAATATTCTGCTGCTGTTATATGTTTATACTAGAGTTGAACAATATTCTGCTGTTGGTACATGTTCATATAAGAATTTGAAGTTGAATCATCCCGGCTGAAAGGTGATGTGTTCCAGGAAAATGAGTCACAAGTCTCAAAATTGATTTTTTTCAACGGGTTTTTCTCACAAGATCTCTTTTTTGAAATGTTCTGATTGTTAGAGGGTTTAGCACTTATAGTCATATGAATCCATGTCAGAAATTTTGGGATATTGTATTAAATATATCCCTGCGTTTTGAAGGCCTTTGTATGGAGTATATTTAGTTACTTTACTAGTAATTACCCATCCAGAAACATTGCAAACTTTTTTTTTCAAAAATAAAAATATCAAACTTAAAATATAGAAATATTCATTAGGTGTCCTAGTATTTACTATCATTGGAATCCGCTTGATCTCCTCTTTTCAAATATGATGATTTATCAAAATCCATATTTTTTGCGACTTGTGACTCATTTTCCTAAAACGGATCACATTTGATATGAAACATATACATGTAGAGAATTTACCATTTGTGATGTGTTTCAGGAAAATGAGTCTTAAGTCGCAAAATTGATATTTTTTAAAGTGTTTTTTTCACAAGAACACATTGTTGGAATGATTTAATTTTTAAGGGTTGATAACTCATGGTTACATCAATCGATGTATCAAATTGCAGGACAATCCATTTAATATGTTCATTCGTCTTAAAGGTCCTCATATGGACTACATTTAGTTACTTTACTGTTTATTGGCCCCCAGAAATATTGGAAACTTTTTTTTCAAAAACGAAAATATCAAACTTAAAATCTAGAAATACTTATTAGACTATTAGACTCTTTACTATCATTGGAATCGGCTTGATCTCATCTTTTCAAATATAATGGTATCTCAAAATCTATTTTTTGCGACTTATGACTCATTTTCCTAAAACACCTCACATTTATTACATATACATTTGAACATTTGATATGAAACATATGTAGAGAATGCAGCTTACATATGCCCATGTTGTTGTTGCAGACTGTGTGACGGAGGGTTTGTCTGACGAGGAGCGACTGTTCCAGGGCTTGTTCAACGAGTACAATCCTTCAGCCCGCCCCGTCATGGACTCATCACGCACTGTGGCCGTCTCCATCATGTTCTCTCTCCTCCACATCAAGGAACTGGTGGGTAGTATACTGCTCTATATAGTAATATTGACTGTATTCTACTGGTGGGTAGTATACTGCTCTATATCACTGTATTCTACTGGTGGGTAGTATACTGCTCTATATCACTGTATTCTACTGGTGGGTAGTATACTGCTCTATATAGTAATATTCACTGTATTCTACTGGTGGGTAGTATACTGCTCTATATAGTAATATTCACTGTATTCTACTGGTGGGTAGTATACTGCTCTATATAGTAATATTCACTGTATTCTACTGGTGGGTAGTATACTGCTCTATATAGTAATATTCACTGTATTCTACTGGTGGGTAGTATACTGCTCTATATCACTGTATTCTACTGGTGGGTAGTATACTGCTCTATATAGTAATATTCACTGTATTCTACTGGTGGGTAGTATACTGCTCTATATCACTGTATTCTACTGGTGGGTAGTATACTGCTCTATATCACTGTATTCTACTGGTGGGTAGTAATATTGAGTGTATTCTACTGGTGGGTAGTAATATTGACTGTATTCTACTGGTGGGTAGTAATATTGAGTGTATTTTACTGGTGGGTAGTAATATTCACTGTATTCTACTGGTGGGTAGTAATATTGACTGTATTCTACTGGTGGGTAGTATACTGCTCTATATCACTGTATTCTACTGGTGGGTAGTAATATTGACTGTATTCTACTGGTGGGTAGTAATATTGACTGTATTCTACTGGTGGGTAGTAATATTCACTGTATTCTACTGGTGGGTAGTAATGGTCACTGTATTCTACTGGTGGGTAGTAATGTTCACTGTATTCTACTGGTGGGTAGTAATATTGACTGTATTCTACTGGTGGGTAGTAATATTCACTGTATTCTACTGGTGGGTAGTAATGTTCACTGTATTCTACTGGTGGGTAGTAATATTGACTGTATTCTACTGGTGGGTAGTAATATTGACTGTATTCTACTGGTGGGTAGTAATATTGACTGTATTCTACTGGTGGGTAGTAATATTGACTGTATTCTACTGGTGGGTAGTAATATTGACTGTATTCTACTGGTGGGTAGTAATATTCACTGTATTCTACTGGTGGGTAGTAATATTCACTGTATTCTACTGGTGGGTAGTAATATTGACTGTATTCTACTGGTGGGTAGTAATATTGACTGTATTCTACTGGTGGGTAGTAATATTGACTGTATTCTACTGGTGGGTAGTAATGTTCACTGTATTCTACTGGTGGGTAGTAATATTGACTGTATTCTACTGGTGGGTAGTAATATTGACTGTATTCTACTGGTGGGTAGTAATATTGACTGTATTCTACTGGTGGGTAGTAATATTGACTGTATTCTACTGGTGGGTAGTAGTATTGACTGTATTCTACTGGTGGGTAGTATACTGCTCTATATCACTGTATTCTACTGGTGGGTAGTAATATTGACTGTATTCTACTGGTGGGTAGTAATATTGACTGTATTCTACTGGTGGGTAGTAATGTTCACTGTATTCTACTGGTGGGTAGTAATATTGACTGTATTCTACTGGTGGGTAGTAATATTGACTGTATTCTACTGGTGGGTAGTAATATTGACTGTATTCTACTGGTGGGTAGTAATGTTCACTGTATTCTACTGGTGGGTAGTAATATTGACTGTATTCTACTGGTGGGTAGTAATATTGACTGTATTCTACTGGTGGGTAGTAATATTGACTGTAGTCTACTGGTGGGTAGTATACTGCTCTATATCACTGTATTCTACTGGTGGGTAGTAATGTTCACTGTATTCTACTGGTGGGTAGTAATATTGACTGTATTCTACTGGTGGGTAGTAATATTCACTGTATTCTACTGGTGGGTAGTAATATTCACTGTATTCTACTGGTGGGTAGTAATGTTAACTGTATTCTACTGGTGGGTAGTAATGTTCACTGTATTCTACTGGTGGGTAGTAATATTGACTGTATTCTACTGGTGGGTAGTAATGTTCACTGTATTCTACTGCTGGGTAGTAATGTTCACTGTATTCTACTGGTGGGTAGTAATATTGACTGTCCTCTCTCTCCTCTTTCTCCTCTCTTATCTCTCCCCTCTCTATCTCCTCTCTGTCTTCCCTTGCCTCTCTTTCCTGTCCTCTCTTCTCTCTTTGCTTCAGTGTTCTTCTGTTTCTCTCCTCTGTCTATTCCCTCCCTCCTTTCTCTCCACCCTCTTCCTCACTGACACCTCTCTCTCCCCTTCTATCTCGCTCTCTCTCCTCGCTCCATCCTCTCTCCCTTCTGTCCTCTCCTCTCTCTTTCTCTCTCTCTCCCCTCTCTCTTCTGTCCCCTCCTCTTTCTCTCCCTGTCTCTCTCCTCTCTCCCCTCTGTCCTTTCTCTCTCACCTTTATCTCCCTCTCGTGTCCCTCTCTCTCTATATATTCTTTCAGCTCAGGCTCCCACCTCCCACCCCTCCCCCACATGGACCCACCCACCCCGCAGCCATATGTGCGACTCTTATCACCATGACAACCCTACACAGCCCTATAACACCTCCCCGCGGACTCACTTCCTCTGATTACACCCCAGAGTATTGGCGCATGGATATGCAGGAAGTAGTCCCCCGGGGGCGGCACTACTTACAGGGGTGGAGGTACACTAATGGGGTGAGGTTGTGCACAGGCTGTGTACTGGGTGTATATGGGTGAAACCGCCAGAAAATGTACAATTTGTCTCCACAAATCCTCTCAAATAATCCAAATTCAAGACAAAAATCAGGTTTAAAATTCAATTCAACATTATCGAACATATTGTTTGAATCAAGGCAGTACCAAATATCCTCAGGTATACCTAGTATTGACCATTTTCCAGCAGAATTTAGCAGAATTTACTAAATGTGTACAGCTGCCAATTGTACATTTTCTCAAAACCTGACCCCTTATAGGGAGAGGGGAGGAGTGAGAATTGTGTGCCCGTTATCTCATCTACTGTTGTCACCCCCAATCTGTACTTACTCCTTGCCTCCAATCTCGCTACAACGTGACTTACACCGTGAATTACCATTTTATACATTCCACTTATATTGATAATAGTTCATATCTACAATAGTGATACCATTTTATACAATCCACTTATATTGATAATAGTTCATATCTACAATAGTGATACCTATTTATACATTCCACTTATATTGATAATAGTTCATATCTACAATAGCGATTCTTGAACTATGCCCAAACTTGGAAACCCTTGTCTCAAAGTCAATGTCTGGGATTAAGGCCTCCATGTCTGCATATATGCAATCAACACAATCTGAGCTGTTGTGCACAGGCCGTGTATTGGGTGTATGAGGAGACATTAAGCCTGGGTGCCACTGCCCCGCTACTCCTCCCGCTACTCCTCCCGCTACGGCTCCCGCTTCTTGATTAAAGGAGCGGGAGCTGTAGCAGGAGAGTAACAGGGATGGGTGCTATTGGCCCCCACTAAATAGCCATGCTACTTCCTGCTTCTTTTGGCAGATTTTAGAAGTGTAGAGTGCTCCCGCTACTATCAAACATGTGTGATATTTAATGGCCGCTACTTTGTAGCTGAAGTAACAGGAAGTAGCAGGAGCTGAAGTGGGCAATGGCCCCACTCTACGTTATCCCTCATGTTACTTGATGCATTCAGTAGCAGTAGAAGTAACATCCCAATAGCACCAATCTGGTTACGTTCAGTTGTTGCTCCTGCAATCATTACTTCCCGCTTCTTTTGGCGGATTTTAGAAGCGTAGAGTGCTCCCGCTACTTCAGTTGTTTGCTCCCGCTTCTTAAGATGCGGGAGCAATTGACTGTAAAAGTAACGGGAGGAGTAGCGGGAGGAGTAGCTGGCCAGTGGAACCCAGGCTTTACTGTGAATTACCATTTCATACATTCCATTTATATCAATAAAAGCTCCTATATACAGTAGTAATTCTTGAACTATTCCCAAATCTAGACAATCCTTGTCTCAAAGTCAATTATTCCTGGGATCAACACAACCTGAGCTTTGTTGATGCCAAAAACGTGAAATACTTTTTGCTTCTCATACTTTCCCAGTTTTCTACTGTTTTCTCTCAGTTTATCCCATTTAACTTGATTAAAATTGGATAAAGGCATTTAGCTGATGAGTGAGCAGGAGCAGGAATAGTGTATTGTGTTACCACTGAGCAATGAGTGTGATATTCCAAGTGGCTGTTCCCAGCATAGTGTGATAACACTCACTGTTATCACACCAGTGTGGTACACTTGGAGTCATCAGGCAAGTGTGATACACTCACTGTTATCACACCAGTGTGGTACACTTACAGTCATCAGGCAAGTGTGATACACTCACTGTTATCACACCAGTGTGGTACACTTGGAGTCATCAGGCAAGTGTGATAACACTCATTGTTATCACACCAGTGTGATACACTTACAGTCATCAGGCAAGTGTGATAACACTCACTGTTATCATACCAGTGTGATACACTTACAGTCATCAGGCAAGTGTGATAACACTCATTGTTATCACACCAGTGTGATACACTTACAGTCATCAGGCAAGTGTGATAACACTCATTGTTATCACACCAGTGTGATACACTTACAGTCATCAGGCAAGTGTGATAACACTCATTGTTATCACACCAGTGTGATACACTTACAGTCATCAGGCAAGTGTGATAACACTCATTGTTATCACACCAGTGTGATACACTTACAGTCATCAGGCAAGTGTGATAACACTCATTGTTATCACACCAGTGTGGTACACTTGGAGTCATCAGGCAAGTGTGATAACAATGAGAATTATAACACAAGTGTGATAATGTTGAGTATAACTACACTACTGTGATAATGTTGTGTATTATTACACAAGTGTGATAACAATGAGTTTTATCCCACTAGTGTGATAATGTTGATTATTATCCCACTAGTGTGATAATGTTGATTATTATCACACTAGTGTGATAATGTTGATTATTATCACACTAGTGGGATAATATTGATTATTTTCACACTAGTGGGATAACAATCATTGTTATCACACTTGTGTCATAATGCTGAGTACTATCCCCATAATGTGATAATGAATATTATCACACTAGTGTGATAATGAATGCTATCACACTTGTGTGATAATGAATGCTATCACACTAGTGTGATAATGCTGAGTATTATCACACTAGTGGGATAAAACTCATTGTTATAACACTAGTGTGCCATCCTCAGATAATACACATATAACGATACCTCATAGTGTAGCAGGACATTTGTTGTTGTTGCAGGATGTGCGAAGTCAGGTGCTCACCACCACAGGTCTGCTCATCATGGTGAGTCACTTTTACAAGATTTTATTCAGTGTTTTTCCCCTGCACCAAGTGGTATTTTATGTACAGAGATTTCCCGCTGTAATTGTGCATTAGAGTGTGTTAGAGTGTATAAGGTAAATAATGAATCCAGAGATTATGATCAGGATTGCTAGTAATAATGTACATTTCATAGTGTATAAATATAAGATGAGATCTACTTGCCACTCAAATGGCATAGAATGGAGTGTTGGTGGTATCTAGTATAAATATGGCCCTTGGATCCACTCGAGGAGCAGAATAACAACACAGACAAGGTCTAATATTAATTCTGACTTTTACTGGCATAGAGAAGAACGTCAGTAAATTGTTCATGACAACAACAAGGTGTGTTTATGGAATAAATAGAAATATACTATAAGTAATGCAGAAATGATGAACGGTGAAGTGCAAATCCCCCTAGTGGCCATAACATCCGGATTTGTCATCCACAAGGTGGCAGCACTTGGCGATGCATTCCAGGGTCAGATTTTCAGAAAATGTACAGTTGGCAGCTGTACACATTTAGTAAATTCTGCTAAATTAGGTAAATTAGGTAAATTCGAGTATATTTGGTATTTTATTGATTCTAGCAATCTGGTTGGTTGGATAGAACCATATTTTGAAATTTATCTCTTTCGAAATTCGGGTTTTTGAGAAGATCGGTGAAGTTGAATTGTACATTTTCTGAAAAACTGACCCTCCAGCGCTCCCTAGGTCACTTGTATTTTCCCATGGTAGTAGTATGTGGAAATATGTCCGGCATTACTATACTATAATAATAACACCTGAATGTGTACACTATGTATACCCCCTGTACTTAATAACATATAAATACACTTACAGGAGTGGGTGGATGAGCGACTGCGCTGGAAGCCCCGTAGTCATGGTAACCTGACGGAGCTCATGGTGGAGGCGCGCGGGCTGTGGAGGCCGGAGTTTGCTGCCATCAATGGGTGAGCTTTGCAGGCTTTGCAGGCTTTGCAGGCTTTGCTTTGCAGGCTTTGCAGATTTTGTGGGGTTTGCAGGTTTTGTGAGGTTTGCAGGGTTTGCAGGTTTTGCAGGTTTTTCGGGGGCTTTAATTAGGGGCTAAATATAGACATGCCATATGGAGTTGTGCAGGGTATATGATGCACTGTAGTCAAGAAAACTACTCATTGTTATACGTCATGGTGCCATATTAAATAGACAACATTGACTGATGGCCATGTAAGAGGTGCTTATCTCCCGCAAGTGTAGCAGTTTCGTAAGGGTGCATCAGCACCAAACAAAATCGCGTAGCCTAAGGGAGATAATCACCTCTTACACTGCAAGAAGTCTATTTTGTATTTATTATACCTCTCCCAATGTTTTTGGTGAAAGAATTGGAAAAAGTCTATGGAAATTAGGGTTGGACAACAAGCTCTGTTCACCACTCTGTTTGTTTACATTCTCACTTCCGGTCCACCTCACTCATTTTTGGGTCTAGTTTTTCAATGTTTGCTACACTAAATACACAATAAATTCGCAATGTTTGCAAAGTTTGCAATATTTCTGGATGGGTAATTACCAGTAAAGTTGTATACTCCATACAAAGGCCTTCAAAACGGAAAGATATAGTTGATCTTGGAGTAATAATTAAATATTACTACTAAGATTTGATACAATGTTACAATACCACTGAGTTACAGAGGCCAGTTTTTCTTTTAAGATTTTATTTTAAAGCTGCACTCTCAGTTAACGTTGGTTAAAAAATAAATATTTTCTCCATTGCCTTCCATTCTTTTCCAACTCATCTAAACCTCATTTGTGATGTGTTTCAGGAAAATGAGTCACAAGTCGCAAAATTGATATTTTTCAAAGTGTTTTTTCACAAGATCACTTAATTGGAAGGTTCTGATTTTTGGAGAGCTTATCACTTATATATATATGGATCGATGTATCAAATTTCAGGACAATGTATGTAATATATCCTTTCATTTTAAAGGTCCTCATATGGACTACATTTAGTAACTTCAGTGGTTATTGCTCCACAGAAATATTGCAAACATTTTTTCTCCAAAATAAAAATATCAAACTTAAAATCTAGAAATCCTTATTAGATTATTAGACTGTTTACTATCATTGCAATCAGCTTCATCTCATCTTTTCAAATATAATGGAATCTCAAAATCTATTTTTTGCGACTTATGACTCATTTTCCTAAAACACATCACATTTGACCCAAATTTTGAAGGATTCTGTCTGGTTCGTTTTGCTACAGGGTTTCTAACACGTCCTTATTTGTATATGGAGGACCCGCCCGAATCCTTTCTTCCGATGACTTGACTTATCATCGCTCACTGGCAGCTGTTTTCGCCAGACTGTCTGTACTTCAAATTGTTGCGTAAACATAAAAGCTGTTGAATATTGATAACTTCAGTCCTATAAGTCATAATATGAGTAAATTTGGTAAGATTTTGTCATAATAGCTAAGAATGCAGCTTTAACTGGGTACACAAATTGTCACTTGCACCAGTATGGCACTTATATAATAGTCATTTTAAGTCACACATATTTCATACATATTTCACACATTTCATACATATCTCATACACATTTCATACACATTTCATACACATTTTATACACATTTCATACACATTTCATACACATTTCATACATATTACATACACATTACATACACATTACATACACATTTCATACACATTTCATACATATTTCATACATATTTCATACACATTTCATACACATTACATTCACATTTCATACACATTTCATACACATTTCATACACATTTCATACACATTTCATACACATTACATTCACATTACATACACATTACATACACATTTCATACACATTTCATACACATACATATTTCCAGATATATGACTTATATCACTGATGTGTTGCAGAGCAGAGAAGATCTATGAGGACTACAACAACTTCCGTGCCATCATCCGACACGACGGCTATGTGCGGTGGGAGCCCGGCGGCGTGTTCAAGACCATGTGTCAGATAGACATTACATACTACCCTTTTGATGAACAGATCTGTGAGCTTATATTCGGGGCCTGGAGCTACCACACCTCCAAGATGAACCTCAGCTCACCTATTGGGTAAATAGACAACTTAATTAGTTTCTCCATTTTTCCATTTTTCTCCATGCGTTGGAAGGCATAGTAAGGCAAATAAAATATAGGTGTGTTTCCGATTTATCTGCCTGAAAAGTCGTTAGGGTGGGGTGGTAACTTTTTTCTTTTAATTTTTTTTTTAGGAAACCACCTCCCAGGAAGTGAAAAAAATTCTATTTTATAATGATAGTTGTTTTAAACAGGGGAAATGTGCTTTTTGACTGTTTGGGGTTAGAAAAACCTGTTTTCCTGCTTTATTAGCTTTTTTGTTAAAAAATTTTAAAAAAATCAGGCTTGGTCAAAAAAACTTTTAGGTAGGGGAAGGTTTTTCTAGGTAAAGGGGGGGGGGGTAATTCGGAAACACACCTAATTTTTTGTTGGACAAATGGAGAACAAGAAAAATGGGAGAAATGTGGTTGGTTCAAGATTTATTTCACTTCTCCCCACTAGATGTATTAGATTGTTAATGTTTCCTAACATTGATACCATTGATATGTGCGGAAAATGATAAAAATGTAAATTTCGAATGCCTCGATCCTGTGCAGTTAGGAACTACTATATTTTGCATCAAGGTGTGCGTTGTTAATGTAACCATACTTGCGCGACGTCCTATCCATTCAAAACACAACTTTGAGGACGTGAGAATGGATAACCGGACTCGCTGATACATGGAGAACGAACTGCCTATGTTAGTCCAATGGGCATTCCGTTCTCTACGCTTTCAGAGGTGAAATAATGTACTTTATAAAATGATAACATAACATAACAAATACATCTTGTGGGGAAAAGACTGAAAAATAATAATTTTGCGAGTTGTGACACATTTTCCAATATCACATATTATATAATATACCTTCAAAAATAATTTGTTAAAAAATGATTCGTCAGAAAATGTACAATTGGCAGCTGTACATATTTATTAAATTCTGCAAAATTGGGCTGCAATTTGGTCAATACTAGGTAAATTCGAGAATGTTCGGCATTGCATTGATTCTAGCAATCTGTTTGGTTAGGTTGAACTGTAATTTGAACCTTATTTTTGTTTGAAATTTGGGTTATTTAAATTTCGATGAAGTTGAATTGTACATTTTTCTGAAAATCTGACGCATATAAGAAATCGATATTCTCTTCCCTTATAGGAAGATTAACCTGGACTCCTACAAGATCAACGGTGAGTGGGAGATCACGGGTACAGAGGCTAACCGTAATGAGTTCTTCTATGAGTGCTGCCCTAACGAGCGCTTCAGCAACATCGCATTCTCTGTGTACATGCGCAGACGTCACACCTTCTACATCATGAACGTCATCCTCCCCTCCATCCTCACCTCTGTCCTCCTCCTCTCCATCTTCTTCTGCACCCCAGGACAAAAGGTTTGTCTTGGGGTTTTTCCACCACATTCAGTTGTATGTGTGTGTTTCTTATTAAAGGAAAGAAGTATGATTATACCCCCATAGACTGTTTCATGATCTGCAATCATAACTCACTATGATAATTGATCGTGTTTTAATGATAATCTGTTGGAGTGTACCACTAAATAGTCACACAATAAGTATGACTCTGTGTTTTCAGGTGCAGATTGGAGTCGTTGTGCTCCTGTCGTTTAGGATATTCCTGCTAAATGTAGCGGGCAATATACCCAAAACTTCAGATCATATCCCACTATTAGGTGAGTATAAATAAGCTGCCTCTACACCAGTCCCGATTGTGCATCGCCGACAGTTAGCGATACTTGCCAATGCTTTTATCGGCCAACTGTCTGGAGTAATGTAGAGGCTTTCCCGACGGCCTCCCGACACTTGTAGCTATCGGCAACTGTTGGTGACAGTTGCCAATGATTTCAAACATGTTTGAATTTACATGTGCATCGCCGACGTGTCAGCAATTGTAATCACCAATGTAGAGGCATTGCCGATACTCAGGACAGATGGCAATGATACTTGGTTGCATCGCTACCATCAGGAACTTTTTCAACATTTGCTATCGGCTAGTATCGCAAGTATCGTGAGACAATTCAGGACTGGTGTAGAGACAGCTATAGACTTTAGCTCAATTGAAAATCAGTCAACTTTGTCCCAAACATGGAATAACCCTACATCACTCACTCACTATACCATATCAGAGAATCTTTTGTTTAAAAAATATCTAATCCCTCTTCACTACGCATTTTTTAAATGCCAATAAAATATTCTCATCTAATCTAATTCATTCTATGTATTACAGGTATATAACTCTCCTGTCTATTTACAGGTATATATCTCACCTGTCTATTTACAGGTATATATCTCACCTGTCTATTTACAGGTATATATCTCACCTGTCTATTTACAGGTATATATCTCACCTGTACTATGGCCATCACTACATTATCCATGGTACTCACTGTGTTTGTGCTGAACCTGCACCATGTCACTGACCGCCCGGTGCCGCCGTGGGCGCGTAAGCTCGTCCTGCTGTACCTGGCGCGTATGCTGGGTATATGTGTGCCAGGGACTGAGGCTGGGGCCGGCTGTAAGCTCTGTCACAAGCAGCACAAGCAGCACGTCAACAACCACATCTACCGCAGAGCCTCTGTCAGGATAGAGTCGGAGGGGACGGAGAGAACTGCCATCATAGAACTACACCCAAGGTGGGCACTGGTCTGATATGGGTTTCAGGAAAATGAGTCACAAGTTGCAAAGTTGATATTTTCCAAAGTATTTTGTCCACAAGATCTCTTAGTATGAATGTTCTCAGTTTTGGGTTATCAAATGTTCAAAGTCATATAAATGCATGTACTAATTTTCAAGGTTGTGTATTGAATATATCTATGAACTTTGAAGCTCATCCCATAAAGTATATTCTGTTACTTTACTAGTAATTGTCTACTCAGAGGTTTTGCAAACCTTTTTTTTTCAAAAATATCAAACTCAAAATTTAGAAAAATTGGATTATTGGATGTTCTAGTGTTTACCATCATTGAAATCATTTGGAATCAAAAACTTCAAACACTATTTAAATTAGAGTAAAATGATATTAAATCTGTTGCCTGTACCCTGTCACAAGATCTCTTAGTATGAATGTTCTCAGTTTTAGGTTATCAAATGCTCCAAGCAGAATAAATTCATGGACCAATTTTTTTAAGACTGTGTAATAACTATATCCATATATTTCCTCATCCTCATCCTTTAAATTATATTCAGCTACATTACTAGTAATTGTCCACCCAGAGATATTGCAAAAATAAAAACTTAAAATATAGAAACATTGCATTATTGGATGTTCTAGTGTTTACCATCATTGAAATCATTTGGAATCAAAAACTTCAAATACTATTTAAATTAGAGTAAAATGATATTAAATCTGTTGCCTGTACCCTTGTGCTGTTCTGAATTACTCTAGGTCATATGCTGGCTTAGATTTAAGTCATTTTCCTTTATTTATCATTTATCTTGTCCCCCAGACCACAAACTCTAAAAGGGGGTCTCCACTGGCTGCAGTAAGCTCTGTGGTAAGCCTTGTGATCGTGTTGCGCTGGTTCTATAAGTGGAGAGAAATGACAAGATCCTGCCTACATGGATCCCTGACCATGTAGGCAGGACTTTGCCACTACTCACCAACACAGCAACATCGCAAGGCTTACTGCAGAGCTTACCACAGAGCTTACCGCAGCCAGTGGAGACCACCCTTAACACTACACAATCTTGTCTACCTTGCAGGCCCCGCCCCTCTGTGCCCACACCTGATCATGTGATCCCACCACATGACAACCAAGACCCAGAAGCCCCGCCCCCCAGCCCATGTTGCCCCGCCCAGGAGAAACCAGAGGTGGACTACAGCAAGGAGTGGCGGAGGGTGGCCGAGGTGTTTGATCGTCTCTTCTTCTGGCTCTTCCTGCTTGCCATCCTCATCTCCACCCTTGTGCTCTTCCACCCGCTCACCGACGCTTACCTACGCCGGGGGCCATGACACATAAACTCTACTGCCATCGCCATTGGGGACGCTGGCGGTAAGCTCCGGGTGTGGACAGCCGGACAAGAAGGACCTTAGACTCTAGACTGGTCAATCTATAGATAGTTGTCACTCAACTGGTGGACTAATGGTCACTTATCTAGTGGTCACTGAACTAATGGTCATCTAAATAATGGTCACTCAACTAATGGACTAATGGTCACTCAACTCATGGTCACCCATCTGATGGACTAAGGGGTCACTCAACTAATGGTCACTCAACTAATGATCATCTAAATAATGGTCACTCAACTAATGGTCACTCAACTAGGGATCACCCAACTAATGGTCATCTAAATAGTGGTCACTCAACTAATGGAGTAATAGTCACTCAACTAGTGATCACTAAACTAATGGTCACACTTTATTTCTGCAAAACTGCAGGAAACCGACCCTTCTAGATGCAGGCCTTACAGAATGTTGGAAAGAAAGAGTTTAAACATTGATGAGAAGTACACATATGCGTCAAAATCTAATTAGAATAATCCAGCTCCTAATTCGTCATTACATGATAACATTGGAAAAAAGCTCTTTCCATTAATATGTGGAAGTGATGGGGTGGGTGGTGTTTGCATGCCTGGCTACCGTCAGGGTCACATTAAAGTAGGTGAAGTGAAATTTAGCAGAGTGACAACATGGCTTGGCCTGACTGCCGCAGCAGCACAACACTCTGTGTGGATAACCCGGTGACACAACATCCACCTGAACTGAAGAGAGGAGCTTGGACATAACTACGGTATAATAGGCACAGGACTTGTGCACATCTATCTCTACAGTACAGGCTAGGTAAGGTTTACTGTGAAGTGATACGAGTTGGGACTGGTCATTTAACATGTGTCACACCGCATGTCACTTGAAGGTGTGACAATGTCGCTCCAATGAACATTGTTACATTAAGGCCTTGTGAGTACATGATTATGCGTGCGTGTACACCTAATATTTGGCAGTAATGCCACTACTACTACTAGCACCAACTATTTATATGTGGTATGTTCCAGGAAAATGAGTCATAAGTCGCTAAAAATAGATTTTGAGATACCATTAGATTTGAAAAGATTAGATCAAGCTGATTCCAATGATAGTAAACAGTCTAATAATCTTATAAGTATTTCTAGAATTTAGTTTGATATTTTCGTTTTTGAAAAAAAAAGTATCCAATATTTCTGGGGGTCAATAAACAGTAAAGTTACTAAATGTAGTCCATATGGTGACCTTTAAAACTAAAGGATGTATTATATAGATTTTCCTGAAATTTGATACACCGATTGATATAAGTCTAAGTGATAAACTCGCTAAAAATCGGAACATTCCAATAATGTGATCTTGTGAAAAAAACACTTTGAAAAATATCAATTATGCGACTTATGACTCATTTTCCTGAAACACAACACATATGTGGTATGCTGTCGCTGGAAAAGGGCAATCAAAGCTACCAGGGCTATAGGTAATACTAATGTCAACAACAGTACTGCAGCATCACCTGGCATGCAGTGGCAAGACCATATACCTGTCACGCATCTACTGGGTCAGTCAATGGGGCGTTTCTACTCCTTCTGTACATACCTCCCTGTATTAAGGAGACTGTCCCAACACCAACACCCGCAGCACAAGGACTGAAGTGTGATTAAACACAATTAGTCACTGACATGAACTTCCTTGGACTATAACAACCTAAGGCAGAGACTAAAACGATTAATAACCTTTATTTCAGGTCTGCTGGTGCATTGTGGATATAGACCAAACTGTGCACCAGCAGCCCCTCCATGTCAGTCATTAATCCTATGAGAATAAATGCTGACACATAAGGCCTAAAAGAAAATCATCTTTGTTTCATGGTAAAAATTTGGGTTGGTAGGTCGGGAATTCATTTTATTTTTATTTTTTTGTAGATGCATTATATATAGAAATTAATTAATTAATTCCATTCAATTGGTGCTAATTAATCCATTTTCGTATAAACGAAAACAACATTGTTTTCATTTGCATCTTTTGGGTTGGTGGGGACTTTTTTATTTTTCAATGCCTTAAAGAACGCTTGAGTCGGCGGCATTTTCTTTGGGTCGGTCACAACCGGAAACAAAGTTAATTTTCTTTTATGTGTAATATATGCTGCTATTAATCCCATGTATCATACACACTGTATACATAATCTGGTATTTATAACTTTAACTTTGTATGTTCACAATGTATAAACAATATATGCAATTAAACCACATAAACCCATATTATGAGAACATAAGTAAATAATTATATTAAATATTCAAGAAAAGTGTACATACTATGTACTACAATATCAAAATAAATACTACTACATTATATTGAAACAAGAAGGATTGAAAAAATTGCTTTCAGAATTACTGTAAATATTGTATATAGACGGTTGTGTTCAAAACTCCATCATGTACATATCTCATGGTTTATCTATCAAGTGGTTGGATGCATTCAGAAACCCCTTGAGTACTACTTCCCTGGTTGTATTTATGTAAATTCTGATAGTTCTGGCTGATGTTAATTCATTAATTACACAGTTGAGAGAGTCCCTCCAAACTGAGGGACAGTCTCTCCAGTCTAGGCTCACAGTTGGGAGGGTCCCTCCAAACCGAGGGAAAGCCTCTCCAGTCTAGACTCCAAGTTGAGAGAGTCCCTCCAAACTGAGGGACAGTTTTTCCAGTCTAGGCTCAGAGTTGAGAGAGTCCCTCAAAACTGAGGGAAAGTCTCTCCAGTCTAGACTCCAAGTTGAGAGAGTCCCTCCAAACTGAGGGACAGTTTTTCCAGTCTAGGCTCAGAGTTGAGAGAGTCCCTCCAAACCGAGGGAAAGCCTCTCCAGTCTAGGCTCAGAGTTGAGAGAGTCCCTCCAAACTGAGGGAAAGCCTCTTGCTTGAAAGCACAAAATGCCATTAAAATCCCATTAGGACGCCTACTCCAGGGCCAGGAAAGCCATTAGTGCAGTAGGCGTCCAATCACTGACATATATCTTTCTTATCTGATCTCAGAAGCTGTAAGCCTAGACTGTGTATATTTTGGTGGGGTATCTATGTGGTGAGTATTATATGTGATGTGTTTCCGGAAAATGAGTCATAAGTCGCAAAATGGATATTTTTCAAAGTGTTTATTTAACAAGATCACATTAATGAAATGATCTGATTTTTAGGGAGTTTATCACTTATAGTTATATCAATTGGTGTACCAAATTTCAGGACAATCTATATAATATATCCTTTACTTTTAAAGGTCCTCATATGGACTACATTTAGTTACTTTACTGTTTATTGACCCCCAGAATTATTGGAAAGTTTATTTTTCAAAAACGAAAATGTCAAACTTAAAATCTAGAAATACTTATTAGAGTATTAGACTGTTTACTATCATTGGAATCCGCTTGATCTCATCTTTTTAAATAAAATGATAACTCAAAATCTATTTTTTGCGACTTATGGCTCATTTTCCTAAATCACATCACATATGTTCAGGGGTGCCTTTTACTTCCATGTATCATGTCAACTTTCATGTAATCGTACAAATAAAATATATATACATTAATACATTATCTACATATTCTTGTTGGAATTTTGTATTTGCCTCAGACAATCGACAAACCATAATTTGGAGTTTGATGCTGCATTTGGGGACAGAATAATATCTGTTGAGAAAGCCATGTAGTTTTACTAATACAATAATATTGATTTGGGGAAATCATAAATATTTGACAAGGTACGAGATCATGTCCTTAAAATTTTGCCTTTCGAAAAATGTAGTGCCTGAAATAATAAACACAAATTTTTCCAATGTCCTTCCATATGTATAGTTTAAAATGTTAATTCAAAAGGTGGACCTTATCACCATGACAATGGTTGTATCCAAGAGCATTGGGTTTGCAACATAAAAAATTGGTTGGCAACCAAATGCACGGTTTAAAATTAGTGTTCCTTATTTCCGTTATGAACCATTGAATATATGTGATGTGTTCCAGGAAAATGAGTCATAAGTCGCAGAATTAATATTTTTCAAAGTGTTTATTTTACAAGATCTCATTATTGGAAGGTTCTGATTTTTGGAGAGCTTATCACTTATATATATATGGATCGATGTATCAAATTTCAGGAAAATGTATGTAATATATCCTTTCATTTTAAAGGTTCTCATATGGACTATATTTAGTAACTTTAGTGATTATTGCTCCACAGAAATATTGCAAACATTTTTTTTCCAAAATAAAAATATCAAACTTAAAATCTAGAAATACTTATTAGATTATTATACTGTTTACTATCATTGGAATCGGCTTGATCTCATCTTTTCACATATAATGGAATCTCAAAATCTATTTTTTGCGACTTGTGACTCATTTTCGGGAAACATAACACATATGTACAATGAGATGTAAATGTCAAGTAGTTTCAACATATTTTAATCTTTAGCCAAAATATCCTGTGAACACATTTTATGAGAATTGACCATTTCTAAAATTTATTTGGCAACACCTTTATCAAGAATAATAATACAAACTTAAACTGTTTCACCAACACAAGTTTACCCAGCGTTACCTCCGCCAGGCCCGTTTCACTATCAATATTGTGTCACTTGTTCACACCCAGATGAGTCTGCCCTGTTTCACTGGTGGGTCAGATTTTCAGAAAATGTACAATTGGCAGCTGTACACATTGAGTAAATTCTACAAAATTAGGCTGCAATGTGCTCAATACTAGGTAAATTCGAGTATATTCGGTATTGCATTGATTCTGGCAATCTGTTTGGTTAGGTTGAACTGTATTTTGAACTTTATTTTTGTCTGAAATTTGGGTTTTTTGTGAGGATTGGTGAAGGTGTGTTCTACATTTTCTGAAAATCTGACCCATCTAGTCTGGTATGAATACCCTTGGAGTTGTCCCAATATATACTGTCTCCACCTACACTGTCAATGTCCTCAATGTCAGTCACTCACCCTATAACAGAGCCCTCTCCCTGTCCTCAATGTCAGTCATTAACCCTATAACAGAGCCCTCTCCCTGTCATCAATGTCAGTCATTAATTCTATAACAGAGCCCTCTCCCTGTCATCAATGTCAGTCATTAACCCTATAACAGAGCCCTCTCCCTGTCCCCAATGTCAGTCATTAACCCTGTAACAGAGCCCTCTCCCTGTCCTCAATGTCAGTCATTAATTCTATAACAGAGCCTTCTCCCTGTCCCCAATGTCAGTCATTAACCCTATAACAGAGCCCTCTCCCTGTCCTCAATGTCAGTCATTAATCCTATAACAGAGCCCTCTCCCTGTCCTCAATGTCAGTCATTGATACTATAACAGAGCCCTCTCCCTGTCCTCAATGTCAGCCATTAATACTATATATAACAGAGCCCTCTCCCTGTCCTCAATGTCAGTCATTAATCCTATAACAGAGCCCTCTCCCTGTCCTCAATGTTAGTCATTAATCCTATAACAGAGCCCTCTCCCTGTCCTCAATGTCAGTCATTAACCCTATAACAGAGCCCTCTCCCTGTCCTCAATGTTAGTCATTAATCCTATAACAGAGCCCTCTCCCTGTCCTCAATGTCAGTCATTAATTCTATAACAGAGCCCTCTCCCTGTCCTCAATGTCAGTCATTAATTCTATAACAGAGCCCTCTCCCTGTCCTCAATGTCAGTCATTGATACTATAACAGAGCCCTCTCCCTGTCCTCAATGTCAGTCATTGATACTATAACAGAGCCCTCTCCCTGTCCTCAATGTCAGTCATTAATACTATATATAACAGAGCCCTCTCCCTGTCCTCAATGTCAGTCATTAATCCTATAACAGAGCCCTCTCCCTGTCCTCAATGTCAGCCATTAATCCTATAACAGAGCCAATCGTCTAGAATAACCTAAATTTCAGACGAAAATAAAGTTCAAAATACAGTTCAACCTAACCAAACACATTGCTAGAATCAATGCAATGCCAAATATTCTCGAATTTACCTAATATTGACCAAATTGCAGTAAAGCTGCCAATAGGGGAGTTGCACAGCCGCCATTTTGAATCTTGATTCGCATGGAATTATGGGACTAATGGTACAGTATAAAATCAATAGAAAACATGTCATGTTCAGCATGGAATATTTATAAATACTCTAATGTCAAATCCATGTGTTATACATGTTTCCATAACACATGTCCCCATCTTTCCCATCATGCATTTAGTTTTCATAGATCATTTATACAAGCTATGATATTGGTGAAAACATTCTTGCAATTTTTGATACATTATTGCCAAATATGTGTATGTCAGATTTCATCAGAATCCATCCGAGCATGCACTGCAGTAGACATGCGCAGTGAGAGATGCAAGTCCCCTATTGTACATTTTCTGAAAATCTGACCCATATAGTAATGAACAAGATGGGTGAGACTATATTCGTGATACTATTTGTGCTGAATTTATTAATTGATATAGTGGAGGTAATTTCGGAGGGAAAGGATGCTTATAAAGAAAATGTGTGTTTTGAAGATATAGAGTAGAGGGAATGTTTTATTTCATTATACCTGTGTTGGTTTATACTGACTAAAAACATTGAATAAGGTTCTTTGATAAATGTTATGTCTAATTTTCAATAATTTGTGTCTTAACAACAATTGTTTAATCAGATCGTTGTAACAGGCAACACTCTAAGGTATACTTGGTGGACAAAGTGTATTTACATTTGAACATGATTTAAATGTCTTGGCCGTAAAAGAAATAAAAAAAAGAACGGGGCACACATTTCCAGAAAAGATTACATTTCTTGTTCAAATTGTACTGCTATGTTTGACTGAAGTGAAACAATGTACATATACACACATACACGTAGATTGTTATAACATCCACTGCAGGGTCAGATTCTCAGAAAATGTACAATTGGCAGCTCTACACATTTAGTAAATTCTGCTAAATAATGCTATAATTTGGTCAATACTAGGTAAATTCGAGTATATTTGGCATAGCATTGATTCTAGCAATCCGTTTGGTTAGGTTGAACTGTATTTTGAACTTTATTTTCATCTGGAAGTTGGGTTATTTGAGAGGATTGGTGAAGGTGAATTGTACATTTTCTGAAAATCTGACCCTAGTACTGTGGTTGTTATACCATCTCATGACACCAATAACCACACACTCGCACACACTCGCACACACCAGTGCATTATTGGCAACATTTCTGCACCGAGGAGATATTTCTACCATCATACACTCTCCCTTGTGTCTTATATGGAGTATATGGGTCTGATTTTCAGAAAATGTACAGTTCACCTTCACCAATCCTCTCAAATAACCCACATTTCAGACGAATTAAAGTTCAAAATGCAGTTCAACCTAACCAAACAGATTGCTAGAATCAATGCAATGCTGAATATACTCGAATTTACCTAGTATTGACCAAATTGCAGCCTAATTTTGCAGAATTTACTAAATGTGTAGAGCTGCCAATTGTACATTTTCTAAAAATCTCACACAAATGCTCTCCCTCCCCCTTGTGTTTTATATGGAGCATATATTGGGCCGTGCTTATATGTGGGTCAGATCGTCAGAAAATGTACAATTCGCCTTCACCAATCCTCTCAAATAACCCACATTTAAGACAAAAATTAGCTTCAAAATGCAGTTTAACATAACAGACCTGATACTTTAAATCAATGCGATACCAAATATATATACCCAGTATTCTTCATTTTTCAGCCAAATTTAGCAGAATTTACTAAATGTGTAGATCTGCCAATTGTACATTTTCTGAAAATCTGACCCATATATCTCTCCATTAGTCATTGCCTAGAACAGTCCTACAGGGGCTATAACGGACAGATCATCAGAAAATGTACAATCAGCAGCTCTACACATTTATCACATTCTGAGAAATTAGAGATAAAAAATGAAAAATATTAGGTATAATCAATTTTATTTGGTATTAATTAGGATTATTCAGAATATCAGTTCCGTTAAGTTGAACTCTATTTTGAACCTCATTATTGTCTTAATTCGGGTTATTTGAGAGGTTTGGTGAAAATGTATTGTACATTTTCTGGCGATTTGACCCATAACCACCTTAGACGGGGACTAACAGAATTAATAACCTCCATTTTGTGTCTGCTGGTGCACTGTTCGTACATACTCCCTTGGCTTTATACACCAAACACTTGAATGTCGGTCATTAATCCCTAATATTACTACCAGCATCCCAGTCAACGCTTGTGTCATATTAAAATGTAATTTAATTTAAGATCGTTAAATAGAATGCTAAAATCAAATTGAAGCAAGTTGTTTTCAGTTGCGGTGCCCCCAATTACTTATAATTTAATTCCGTAATTTAATTTGTGTCTACAAGTGCGCCTAGATGAGTCTAGGACAATGTTTTGTTTATAATAATTAATTATACAATTCAACCCCAATATCGCTCACTCATAAACCGAAGAAGTCTTTTGGATCAACACAATATCAGACATACCTAGTATTGGCTATTATTGTTCAGTATAAATTAGCAGAATTTACTAAATGTGTTGAGCTGCTGATAAGTACATTTACCAACGACCGGACCCATACTGTTACACATCTATATATAACTCCGCCTTGCATTTTATATAGATATATAAAAATATAATTCATAATATGTACACGTGTACAGCATCATTTCTACCTGTATAAACTCCATATATCATAAATGCACAAATAATAACCAGGTTTCCCGATGTAAATATCACAATTAAAATGTATTTAAACTATGTGTAAATATATGCTTGGGTCGGCAATATATGGGGTGTTTGGTGTATATTTCGGGTGTGTATATTTCTGTGGTTACCCAAGCGTTACCATAGTTACCGGGGTGTCTGGAGCAGAGGTATGGAGGACACGGGGCGAGGCAGGTGAGGAATTAATTAGTCTTTTGTCATTTATACTGATTGTGGTGATTAATTGGTATTAAATAGTGGCTTTATATGATCAGGTGTGTGTGTGTGTGTGGAGGGGAGGGGAGGGGGGCGGGGAGGGGGAGGAGGGAGGGAGGGAGATTGAGGTATTCGTGTAACCTCTACATGATTTGATATCATATTTCAGATGTTCACAAAATGCACAATCTACATTTCTAGACATCTCCTCCCAAATTCTGCTAAATTAGAGTGAAAAATGATAAATAATGAGGAGGTAGGGGGTAGCGATGATTGATGTATTCTGTAACTACTGATACTTCATTTGATATCAGATTTATTGGGTCAGATTTTCAGAAAATGCACACAGCGAGAAAAATTCGAAAATAAAAGTTTCTAATCTAATCTAATCTAGAGTAAAATATGATAAATAATGAGTATATCTGAGTGTATTCTGTATTGTATTCATTCAATAAATCTGTCTGGTTATGTTAAACTGTATTTTGAACCTGATTTTTGCCTGAAATATAGGTTATTTGAGAGGATTGGTGAAGGTGAATTGTACATTTTCTGAAGACTTGACCCATTATGAGTATAATAAAGTGGGACAAAGGGAAATGAATGGTTCAGCACAAACAGTAGGTGAAGGACCGGAGGGAGCAAGAGAAAGAGAACAAGAAAAGAGGGAGGAGAGAATGTAGGAGAGAATGGAGGGAGAGAATGGGGGAGAGGGGGAGCGGGAGGAAAGGGAGGTAATGGGGAGAGGGGAGAGAATATATCTTTATTATCATTATATTATCTAAGTCCGTAAATATATTAGTTGGTCACATAATATTCACCTATTTTCGACGTCTTAAAAACTCAATTTGTTGCTGTTGTTTTACTTTTATTGGCAAATGCCCTGTGAGCGAATCTAGTTCTCTAATTAAGTTGGAATGAGTTTGTTGTGCTAATGTCGTGATTAACTGGGTACTTAGCCCTGTATCAGTTGAATTTGATTGAATTTCATTTACTTGTTTGTGGAACATAATATTCCAGGCACAGTTATGCTTTATCAATATGTTCCGTTTCCCAACATATAAGCATTTTACATATACATGATATTATATGATCTAATATCTTTTAGATCGTTTACAGCGATTGTATCGAATGATGAGTTCTGGGCATCATTCCATAACATAGGGGCCATATATATATATGGGTCAGATTTTCAGAAAATGTACAATTCAACTTTGCCAATCTTCTCAAATAACCCAAATTTCAGACGAAAATATAGTTCAGAATACAATTCAACCTAACCAAACAGAATGCTAGAATCAACGCAATGCTGAATATACTCAAATTTACCTAGTATTGGCCAAATTGCAGCCTAATTTAGCAGAATTTACTAAATGTATACAGCGGCCAATTTTCTAAAAATCTGACCCACAAAAAAGATCTTTGTACTTTCTCGGTATGAGGGGTTGGAACCGCTAACATAGGTTTCCTCCCTCTATTTTACCTTATATTTATTCGTTTAGTATTGATATTTTCTGCTTTTATCGCCTGCTTATAGGCATGTTCTACTATATGTGCTATAGAGGGTAGTACATACACTATATTATATTCTCTTGTTTATTAGAGGTAATTTCAGTCCATTATGAATATCATCTACAATATACTCGAATTTACCCAGTATTGACCAAATTGCAGCCTAATTTAGCAGAATTTACTAAATGTGTACATCTAATAATTGTTCATTTTCTAAAAATCTGACCCACATAAACAATCTTTGTACGTTCTTGGTATGAGGGGTTGGAACCGCTAACATAGGTTTCCTCCCTGTTTCACCTTATATTTACTCCTTCTGTATTGATATTTTCTGCTTTTATCGCCTGCTCATGGGCATGTTCTACCTTTTTTTTAAAAGATTTTATTTCCACTGGGTACAACACCTCCCATGATGGTAGGATGTTCTGGCGGAACCCAGCTTATGGGAACGTATAATTACATCGTAGGCTACAGGTTTATGTACATTTATTTATGATTTGCAGGATAACAACTGTGTATAGTGAGACCCGCAGTTCGTAATATACAGATCTTAACTATTATGGTAACATATATTGGTAATCATATTATTCATAGCAATATAATGAGATACAATTAGTATCAATAGGAGGAGTAAACCTCTAGCTTATGAGAGTGGCCTCCTCCTTAAGCATTTGTTGAGGAATATAATACAAATTAGTAAGTCTAAGAGGATTCAACAGCAGTGTTTGAGGTGAAAATGCAAGAGGTTGACTTTGTTTATATACACGGCAGTGTAAGAAGAAGGTGTACTATATGTGCTTCTTTTCTTCTCTTTATATGAGGTAACTTCAGTTCATCATGAATATGTTCTACATTTTCCCTTCTTTCCTAGCCATCCTTAGAAGACAATTATGCAACACTTGTAATTTGTTTTTAAAAGCTGTGTTTTGTGAGCCATTGTAGTGTCTCCTATTAACCAACAAGCGGGAATAGAGTTACTTTGTATAGGTTGATTATCATTCTATCTGAGGAAATTGCTTCATTTTGCTTCATAGAATGGGGCAGAAGGAGAAGAATGGGGCAGAGGGAGAAGAATGGGGCAGAGGGAGAAGAATGGGGCAGAAGGGCAGAGAGAAAGTTGTAAAAGATATAAAGAAAAGTAACAGACTATACACAATACTTGACCGGACTTTACATTGCAATGATAAAATAATAGTATTTGATGGTTTTTTTTGTTTTTTTAATCAATTCATTTCTAAAACTTTCCAACAATGTGGTATTTCTCATTCCAAGAAGGGAAAAAAAGATAATACATCAAGGATAAATTATATCGTAAACAAAGAACAAAAGTAGAGGTCACTCATCATCGCTTACTTCTGAACTCCCAATTATCATAATTTGATTAATTTACCCCACCCCCACCCCCACCCAGTACAAATAAACACTCTTTTTTTATTTTTTGGCCTCTTGAAAATTTTTAAAATGAAAGGACGCAAATATAGAAATATTACAATCACACAAGTAACGCACCAATTATAGTTATCTATCACATCGGCATAATATGTGTTCCAGAAGAAACTAGTTCTTATATATTGGCAGGTTCATAAAACAATTTTTGTCTTTATCATTCTTGTATTTATCTCTTAGATCCATGTTTCTTGGGTTTTGAGCCAATCGGCGACCTGCCTGTAACAAATGTAATCTACGGCGATATATTAATGGAAGAAGCTTTAGTTTGACATGTAAATCCCTTACACTAGCCCTAGATGGAGGTGAAGCAAGGTTACTTGGTAAGATTTCTTCAGACAGACAGACACACAGACAGACAAACAGAGAAAGAGAGGAGGTAGAGGGAGATCAATTGAGTGAGGGAGAAACAGAGACAGAATATTAATATTGGAGTGAGCAGAGAGAAAGAGTGAGAGAGAACGAGAAAGAGAGAAAGAGAGAGGGAGAGAGGGAGGGTGGAGAGAGAACAAAGAAGACGGAGGGAGAGAGGAGTGAGAGTGAGAGGGACAGAGGGACATAGAGGGCAGGAATGGGCGAGAGAGAGAGGGAGAGAGAGGACAGGGGGAGAGAGAGAAGAGAGGAGAGAGAGGAGAGGGGGAGAGAGAGAAGAGAGGAGAGAGAGGGAGAGAGAGGGAGAGAGAGGAGAGGGAGGGAGAGAGAGGAGAGAGACAGGGAGAGGGAGAGTGAGAGGAGAGAGTGGGAGAGAGAGGAGAGAGGGAGAGGAGGGAGAGGAGGGAGAGGAGAGAGGGAGAGAGGGAGATGTTAATTATTGGATGCAGTCATATATGTAGTGGGTTTCATTTATTTTTTTGTTGATGAAAATAAAAGAGTTGGCAGTAGGGGGAGAGAGAGAGGAGAGAATGAGAGAGAGCAAAGGGACAGAGAGAGGAGAGGAAGAGAGAGAGAGAGGGGTAGAGAGGGGATGAGAGAGAGGGGGACAGACAGAAGTGGGACAGAGAGAAGTGGGAGAGAGAGAGAAGAGAGAGAGAGGGTGAGAGAGAGGGTGAGAGTGAGGGTGAGAGAGAGGGTAAGAGAGAGAGGGTGAGAGAGAGGGTGAGAGAGAGGGTAAGAGAGAGAGGGTGAGAGAGAGGGTGAGAGTGAGGGTGAGAGAGAGGGTAAGAGAGAGAGGGTGAGAGAGAGGGTGAGAGAGAGGGTGAGAGAGACGGTAAGAGAGAGAGGGTGAGAGAGAGGGTGAGAGAGAGGGTGAGAGAGAGGGTAAGAGAGAGAGGGTGAGAGAGAGGGTGAGAGAGAGGGTAAGAGAGAGAGGGTGAGAGAGAGGGTGAGAGAGAGGGAGAGAGGGAGAGAGAGAGAGGGTGAGAGAGAGGGTGAGAGAGAGGGAGAGAGGGAGAGAGAGAGAGGGTGAGAGAGAGGGGTGGGGGAGAGAACCAGCTGAAGGTAATATACAGAGACTCTAGCTGCCGGACGTGCAGAAGTATGGTGCATGAGTGGGCACTTTGCATGCTTATAAACAACGTATTTCCATGTAAATGCATTTGATATTTTTAAATTCTAAATTATATTTCAGTATGCATAGATCCAGGATAGAGGGTAGTATATACAGCCTGGTGCTTACTATATTATATTACAGTATGTATAGGTCCAGGATAGAGGGTAGTATATACAGCCTGGTGCTGCTTACTTCCCTGGTCCAGCTGTGCAATGGGCAGCAGTTCTGTATGGAGAGTGATGCCGGGGATACTGATATCCCGGGCAACGGTCTCATCGACCTCGCTCAGCCCCTCAACATGTTTGGTGTTGTCATCAACCAGATATCTGTGAGTATTCTGCTTCTTATTTATAACTTTATTTACTTACTTTGTTTCAAGCAGCCTTCAGGCTGCCATTCATTAACTGGGAAAAGGACATTTATTTTTCATTCTATTTCATTTACCGCCAAGAAATTTAAGTTTGAATGTAAATACACTTTGTCCATCGTGGATACTTTCAAGTGTTGCCTGTTTATACAAATCTGATTTAAAAATTATCATAGGAAACATTTAGACACAAATTTTCTCACATTCTCATATTTAGTTAAATTTAGCTCAGTCAAACCAATATCATGTAACATGTAACATGTACACTTAATTACCATAACTTCACCATGTCGGTTATTTCACCGCATTCTCCCTCCCGTCAACAACCCAACCTTCCACCATTTACATGCAACCAACGAAGCCCGGACACTGGCACGCCAAGATTGTAGGGCCCAGACGTTAGCGCCTACTGTACTAGTAGCTCCCGCTGCTTGGGCGCTACGGTCCATAGGCCCAACTGTCCGGGGCTCTAATGTTGTGCGCCCAAACCAACACACTTCCGTAACTTGATGGGTTTAGTTCCTTTACATTACGCCAGTCAGCACCACCAACACTGAAGCAACCCATAGAGCAGCAGTTTCACAGCCTGGCCTGTTTTGCCCGGTTGCCGCTGGGAGGTGGCCATTGTATCACAATATCACTTGCATGATGTTTACTGTTGTCACGTTATGGGGAGGCCTAGGCTTTAATTACTTAAAAATGGCTAATATTTCCATCGGAAACAGTGGAGGAAAGACTTTTGGGAGACCAGGACTTTAGTATCATTTATACCCCTTTCAAACTGAACGCAGAATCGACGACAAACAACTAGGTGAGGGGGTAAGTCAATGAGGAGAAATGCCAGAACCACTGCCAGCTAAATAAGTTACTTCATCCGGTCAAATAGGTTACTTGATCTGGTCAAATAATTTACTTGATCCGGTCAAAACAGCCATTTAATACTATCCACAACCCCAGCAGACCCCAAGATTGGCTACTAAAGCTTATCATGCACCCTGATCATTGGTGTAGATGGAGATTAACGCTTTAGTCGGAACCTTACGATAACGCGCCGGCTGGCCGAGTGAAGCCAGACTCAAATGGGCGGGGCTTAGCGGATCCATTCTTGCTATTTCTACTCAAGTAATAGTTTTATTAGTCAGTTTTTACCAGGGACAGTCCACTACTGCCTTTATTGACTTAGGACCACCAATTTAGGGTTAGGTTTAGGGTTAGTTAAGTTATGAATTTGTGTTCGTTCACATCTTCTTTGATCTTGATACCTAAGCCGGTTCCAGCTACAACAGCCAATCAGAGGTGCGAAGTCACTGAAGTCACTCTCAGTCAGCCGGCGCGTTACCGTAAGGTTCCGCTCCTTGCGAGATTAACCCCTTCTAATTAGATAATTAATAACAAGTACACTTTGCCTCCACCAGGTGGTAGCAGATGGAGCGGTGGGCTTGTCACTAGATGGCAGCACCCCTAAGAAGCCCACACGTGAGTATGAGATGAGTATCCAAGGTAACAGTCAGCCTGACGTCACACTGGCAGTGCTCTGGGGTAAACAACAGGTCCCCCCGCAGACAGGCAGCGTCACATACGCAGAGTGAGTATGTGTGATGGGTTACGATATCGCAAAGATATTTTTCAAAGTGTAGTTATGTTGAAAATCTCCGTATAAACAAGGACTCCTGTAGTTTCTGTATATGTTGTTTTATTGTTGCTAGATGAAATAGGGCTGTATCCCTACGCGTTTCGGTCTAAGCGGTGACTATATATATAAGACTTTTTAAAACTTTCATATTCATCATATTCATATTAACATAAAATATTCATCTGATCTTCATTTTAATTTAAATCACAGTACATGTAGATGAGTCCTAATTAGATTACTTTACATAATATTCATATCTTCTTCACATTCATTATCAGCTGGGTTTTATACCCTTATTCTGCAGTGCCTGCTCAATTAACATCTTTGATGTGGATCATTGTTTTTGTTTTTAAATATGTTTATTCAGCAAAGGTGAAATTATGTAGTATGTACACTATTCTCATTCAAGGCTGATATGTTAGAAAAATTTTACCAAAAAGTTCTGAGTTTGCACAAAATTAAGTGAGAACAAGTAATACGAAAAATTACAAGACACATTTAACATATATAGATACAAAATACGAAGAAGATTCACACAATAAAACCGTCACCTAGGGCATCATTCTATTTGCTACAGTCCTAGGAGCATCATTTCTATTCTAGTGTAAACAAAACATATCAAGGAGAAAATTCTCAAAGAAGAGTCATTTAGTTCGACTGAAAGGGCACCTCACCCTCCATTAAACGGAACAACAGAGGTCAGGGCAACAATTATATTCCTTCACAGTAGGTTTTCGGGTTCTGGTATTTCCCAAACACTTAAGCTGCGTGAGAAAGCATTTGTACAGACTCTTTTGATCTGGTTTTTAAAAAAGGTCTGGTCGTTATTGACCCTAATCTCTCTCGGAAGACAATTCCAATAACTCAGTATTCTACCGAAGAGACTTTTCCGAATTCTTTCTTTAAGCCAAGGATATATTATTGCTCTGTTTTCCCTCATATTATACTCGTGTTGGGGGTTATTTTCTTCAAAGTTGTGACAGCACAAGAAAATACAAAAAAACTTTTGCAGTCGTCTAAAACATAGTGGAATAATTCCATATCTCTGATGCAGTTCGATATTACTAACTCTATAGGCTCCATTTCTAGTTCTTAATCCTACACACAATCAAAGACAGTTGTTTTGTACCACCTGAAGCCTCTTCAGATCTTTTTGATTACCTAGATCCATAGTTAGAGAATCGATTCAAGTACTGGAAGAATATATGTTTTAAAAATAAGTATTGCAATATCCCCACTAATATAATGTCTTATTCGGGCCAACCTTTTTAATAATAAATTAGCTCTTGTACAGACACCATTAATGTGGTTCGACATGGTCAAACCACTATCAAGCGAATATCCCAGATACCTAAAGTTTTGAACATTATCTATTTGGACACCGTCGTTGTATATTACATGCCCTTCATGATTTTTCTTTTTTGTACCATAAAAAGTTTGTAGTTTCGTCTTGGAACTATTTATGGTCAAACCATTTTTTTCAGTCCAAGTCTTGAATCTGTTCACATCATCTTGTACATTGACTAGGTCTCTATCTGTCTTTATACAGTGAGAGTAGAGTGTTATTTTTCCGACAAAATTTATAGCAGTAACATCATTTATATACAGTATGAACAATAAAGGTCCCAGAATACTGCCTTGGGCTACACCGGCATGAAGAACGAGCCTGTCTGACATATTACCATTTAGACATACCATCTGTTCCCTATTTGATGAATAAGAGCTTATCAGTGATATTAGTCTTGGACCAAAACCCATTCTGTGTAGTTTGTAATATCAAGATGTTAATATTAATCGAGTTAAAAGCCTTAGATAGATCAAAATAGGTGGCAATAGTATCCAGGCTTTTATCCTTATTCTTAACAACTGTCGTAATAAATTCGTAAATTGCAGTGTCCACACTTTTTCCCACCCTAAAACCATGCTGAGATAGAGAGAGAATATTTCTATCACATAAATAATTGGAGATCTTATCCGATAAGATTTTTTCAAATATCTTGCTGGTCATGGGGCTATGGAGATTGGTCTTATGTCATTTATATCTCTTGAATTCTTTTTCTTCGGGATAAGAGTGCAAAGTGAGACTTTCCACGACTGAGGAAAAGATCCACTCAGACGAATTCTATCAAGTAGCAAAGCAAAGTTATTAGCACATGATAATAGGGCGAACTTCAAGAAAGTTGTGCTTACATCTAGGATACCACTTGACTTAGATACATCAATATTCTGGAGGTGCTTCACTAGATCATTTCTAGAGATTTCTTCATCCCATTCAAAAATATCATAGTCATGTCGGGCTTCATCATATTCTGAGAGGATTTCAAGAGAGGATTTTAGCATAATATTACAGAAATACCTGTTACTATAATTCGCAGCTTCAGTACCGTTCAATTTATTCCCATCTGTATCAATGATATGTTCAACCGTTGTAAGTGAGGGACTATTAACCCTATATAAGTTCGAGATATATATGTCCAAAATTTTTGTCATTTCTGCTAAAATGTTGACATATGTTGTTTAGGACATCCCTTTTTAATCTCTGAACTTCAATCCGCAGGGACCTGGCCGACTTAAAATCTTCAACATTCTTACTTTTCATGGCCTTTTTGAAAACTCTGTTTTTTCTTGAAACCAACTGTCTTAGTTCTCTGTTATGTATAATCTGCCCATTTTTTATCTGAAAGGTTCGTACAGGGTATAATTCATCCTGAATTTTCTTCAGTTCACCAGTTAAGTTGTTACTTAGCAGATCGAGGTCTGGTTCATTTAGTCATATAATATTTGGTATTGTACAATCTTACAGAGGTGTGTGTTCAACATTTATTATACATGAATTGCTCTGAAAACAACTTATCTAGAATGATTTACGCATAGTGCGTATTTCACTAGTGATTTACATGGGGTTGTCATGGGAACCAATCTGTTTTTTCAATAAGATCACCAGTAAAGTTCAAATTTATGACTCAATTTTTTTCTATTTTTATGATTGAAAGCATGTATAAATCTGTTAACTATCTTGTTGCTTTCAGTAGCTTAGAATGTTGCATGAGGTGCTACGCAACTCGTGCAATATTGACGCTCCTTCAAGCAACTCGTTAACCTGTATGTATATGTTCCAGAGGTGTGTGTTCAGGGGGCATGCAGGGGTTCAGGGTGACTTGGACCACTACCATCAACCCTTCTGAAGACCCGGCAGTGAGTATAGACCTTTATTATTATTATACCCAACTAGCAAATACCCGTGCTATGCACGGGATTTGCTAGTGGGACAGTGGGGCCCATATCCTCATCTCTCCTTGTTCCCTCTCCCACCATCATTCTCTTTCAAGTTGTCTCTATAACTTATTATCTATATTAACATTTATACCACAAATGGAACCCTTTTTAGATGTTTTTTGGTCACCCTTGTGTTGTTGTGTTGCATGTCCCTGTCCCTGTCCTGATCCCTCTCCCGCTCTCATTCCCACTCTCTCTCCCACTCCCTCTCCCACTCCCTCTCCCACTTTAATTGTGAGGTAATTAGTGGGTGGGTAAATTTCTGTGTGGGTGGTCCCTGTCCTTGTCTCTGTCCTGCTCCCTCTCAACAATAGTTTATAAACTGATTCAACTCTGATGATGTTCCTTTCGGTGGAAATATGGTGAAATATATGAACTCCTGGCCAGTAGTGAAGCAATGGCGTGCCCGTCCATGACGCCATGCTTTGGGTGACCCAAAAACCTGATGTAGGGGCACTGATAGGTTTCTTTTCAGGCAGCGCTGGGGGCCCTGGATGGGGGTGCTCGATGTAAACCCATTTCTAACCCCTTTCCAACCCTAATTTGTTAATGAAACATAGTGGAATGGTTTGGCATCATTTTTGGCAATGTGCATGTGAAATATAATGGAGATCTGGCCAGCGGTTTCAGAGAAGATAGCGGTTTAAAGCTCCAAACCCTTATTTTATTAAAGTGACTGAGCTCCCGATTTGGGGAAAGTTTGCCTGAATTTCAACTATGTTCTAGATTAGTATATTTGTAATGTATACCCGGGAGCATTAATGTAGGAATTACATATATTGTGTGTATTTAAGAGTTTAAAACTCCAATTTCGTAGGGTGCTGGAGTCACCCTACTCAACTGCCAGACAGTTAGGGAAGGTCCCCGACGCCTCTTATCTTAATGAGTTAAGTGATACCAGCTGGATGGGACAGGGTAGATATGTCACTATGTAACTCCTGCCTCGCTCCTACTTCACCATGCACTGAGGGCAGCACCTTATGGTCAAGTTACTTCTCTCTCAGATTTGAATTCCTCAATGGAATCTCTGCCACATTCTTCGTTAACAAATATCAATTAATCTAAGGAATATATAGAGTTGGTATTCCACATGAATGTTCTTACTTGTACAGGTAATCGAAAACTACAAACATATTTCTAAATGATATATAGTCAAATAGTGACCTTTAATATAGAGATAGCACAACAGAGCTTTGTAATAGGGAAGTTGCATGTCTCACTGCGCATGCCTACTGCAGTGCATGCTGGGATGTACAATAGGGAAGTTGCATGTGCCACTGCGCATGCCTACTGCAGTGCATGCTGGGATGTACAATAGGGAAGTTGCATGTCTCACTGCGCATGCCTACTGCAGTGCATGCTGGGATGTACAATAGGGAAGTTGCATGTCTCACTGCGCATGCCTACTGCAGTGCATGCTGGGATGGATTCAGATGAAATCTGACATACAAATACTTGGCAATATTTTATCGAAAATTGCAAGAATGTTTTCACCAATAATCATAGCTTGTATAAATGATCTATGAAAACCAAATGCATGATGGGAAAGCTGGAGGCTTGTGTTATGGAAACATGTATAACACATGGATATCGACATTAGAGCATTGATAAATATTCCATGCTGAACATGGCATGTTTTCTATACATTTTAGACTGTACCATTAGACCCATAATTCCATGCGAATCAAGATTCAAAATGGCGGCTATGCAACTCCCCTATTGATTGAGATGATGACACCCTGAAAGGTGTCATGTGATATGTAACTGGAGTTACATACTGATTTATGGATTTGTTTGTTATATTCATCTTTTAGTAATGTATTTCTTGCCAAATTATCAGAACAATGTCTTTCAAGAACTTTCAAAGCATGCAAGCCAGCGCTACACAGCAGTCGTTAAGACCGCAACGTCCTAAACCAATCAAATTACTTCATTTGGGTCACATGTTACTATGACAAGTGGAACAGCACACATGTGTGATAACAAATAGCTGAAGGCAGCCCTGAGTGGCACTGTAGTCCCTCATATCACCTTCTCATTATGTTCCATCTTCATATCAATAAATACTGTGTATATAATATCTGAGTATGTTTGGTATCACTCATATTGAAGCCCCCAGTCCTGAATTAATTAAACTAATTATACTTTCTCTAGTTTTCTTGACTAGTAATATATGTGATGTGTTTCAGTTAAATCAGTTACAGTGTTTTTTCCACAAGATCTCTTCATTTAAATGTTCTGATCTTTAGAGGGTTCAGCACTTAGAGTCATATGAATCCATGAACAAATTCAGGGATATTGTATTAAATATATCCTTGCGTTTTGAGGGCTTTCATATGCAGTATATTTTACTTTCCTGGTATTTGCCTATCCAAAAATATCGCAAATGTTGTTTTTTTCAAAAATAAAAATATCCAACTTAAAATACAGAAATAAATATTAAGTGCCCTGTTGTTTACTATCATTAGAATCAGCTAGATCTCCTCCTTTCAAATATGCTGATATCTCAAAATCCATTTCTTATGACTCATTTTCCTAAAACGGATTACATATGAACGTTTGTACTGTTACAGAGGACGGCGGTGCGTTACCAGTTGCGGGTGTGTACAGATGGTACGGACACCAAGCTCAGCTTCACCTACAGTCCACCCACACGTGCTGCAAGCTTCTCTACACAGCTCCAGCAGTACCTCAAGGTATCTAAACATTTATTTCACCTCAGGAATGAAGTGTCCATAGACTTTGTATAGACTCGCTATATGCAAGTTAGCGGGAAGAAATATGTTTCATTCGTCCCTAGGGATGAAACAGATGACCCAGTTTATCCATCTGTGTTTTCATTGGTTATTGGGAAAGTAGGCCATCATTGTCATAGGAAAACGTCATGCCATGACGCTACGTCCTCTGCTAAGCATTGAAAGTGCGGCGGCCGTCGTCAACGTCACGACGGCCGTCATAAAATAAAGGGCTAAATGGAACCATGCCACGCCCTCGCCTTATTTCTCTCGCATCAATTTACCGTAATTAAAAGCAATCTAATATGTTTAAAATCGTTTGTAAGAGGTCAAATAAATCTCGAACTGACCTTAGTGCATGTCTGTGGGCTCATTCTTCACCGAGTTGGAGGCGGGGGAAACCCGAGGTGCGGAGCGAAGCGTAGCACCGAGGGTTTCCCCCCGCCGGAAAACGAGGTGAAGAATGAGCCCACAGACAGCACTGCGGTCAGTTCTACCTATGTCTTCTCAGCAATTATGACAAAACAAATCTTACCAAATTCACTCATATTATGATTTGCAGGACTCGATTTATCAATGTTCTGCTGTTGGATGTATGTTTATACAAGAATTTGAAGTCCAATCATGGAGAATGTTACAGACAGTACATATATTGTATACAATGTTACAGGCGGGCGTGTACCAAGCGTGTGGCAATGTGTACCAGGAGGTGGTTAACTTCCCCGAGATGCTGAGTGGGGGAGTGTTCACCACGCTACTCTCCGACACTAGCAGTAGTGAGACTACAGGCTGTGTGTACCAGCACACTGTCTGTCTCAGTGGTAGTCTAGTGTGTCAAGGTCAGTATAGCATTGTTTACTTTTCTTCCACCCTGTGGCATTGAGGAGAAGAAATATTTCTCCCTTTCTTCATCTCCCTGGCACATGTACACAAATTTTATCCGTTTTAGGATAAGTCGCAAAATATGGATTTTGAGATATCCCCATGTATGAAAAGAGGAGATCAAGCTGATTCCAATGATAGTAAACACTAGGACACCTTATAAGTATTTCTATATTTTAAGTTTGATATTTTTATTTGATATCAAAAAAAAAGTTTGCAATGTTTCTGGTTGGGTAATTATCAGTAAAGTAACTAAATATACTCCCTATTATTTGAACGAAGCTAAGATCTTTCCACCTCTGGAGCTCTGGAAAAAAAAAAAATATACTCCCTACATCACATATGGCAATATGGCTGTTAAGTGTACTGAAGGCACAGATACTTTTCTCCAACTCATCCACCTCGCGTATCGCCCTCTAGCAGAAAGGCACCATGTGCCTTGGATTTTATTTTTACTTCATTAGATTCCTTGACCTAAAATAACATGGGACTAGACACGAAAGTTGTTCATTTTTGTGTTTGTTTGTTAGAACCAAAGTTACATGAATTATTGTCCTTCTTGGAACCTACCTTGGATTGATTTTATATTGATTTTTGATTTTTGATTTTTGATTTTTGATTTTGATTTGATTTTGATTTTATATTGATTTTATTTTGATTTTGATTTTATATTGATTTTATATTGATTTTTGAGTTCTGCTCACTGAATACTCCCAAATGTATATTTTCAAATCATAACATGAATGGCTCACAGAAGCTATTGTTTTACACAAAGATATCGCTTGTCTCTGGCCTATGGTTAAAGAGATAAACCACTGTTCTCCGCACTGCTGCAGGCGGGAGTTAAAGGAACTAATGCATGAAAAATAAGGATTGACAGTAATTTTTTCAAACTTTGTCTTGAGAAAGTACATGATTGGAGGATAACAAAAAGCAAAAAAAAATGGATCTCAGCATATTTTTTTTCTTTCTAGAGACCAGCAAAGTTTAGTATTGAAGTATGTGGGAAAAATAGATATTTTCTCAGTTTTTCCAAGATTTCAGATAGACAAATAACATTTTTCAATTGAAATGTCTTCTAAACATAACCACTATAGATGTTTGCCCTCATGTATGAAAGAACAGGGTATCAACATATTTTGAAATATATCATTTAGCATTGAAAATCTTCAATATTCCTGTTTTTAACTCATCGCCATGCAGATTCAGTTGAATAACTTTTTTAAAAGGTCGGTGACCCCCATTTTTTATTGCTTGAAAGTGTAAAGCAATATGTTAGCTATGTTTATAGAGATTTTTAGGAGAAAGTTATTTTCAATTCTTTTTTATACTGAAAAAACGAAAAAATTGTCCTTTTCTCATAGACTTCTATAGTGAACAACCATAAATTTTGAGGCTCCCTAAAATGAAAACTAACCCGGTGACATATTGTTTTTATTGGCTTTTTGAATTCACATAACCTTGTTCTTTCATGAGGCAAAGTTTAAACAAAATGTTATTTTCAGTTTTTTTCCCAGTTGAACTGTGGTTTATCTCTTTAATTCACTGATATTAGCGAGATAATGCAAGCGCTGCACATCTCCCAACCCTAACCGAAACCTGTCACCCTGCATTAGGTTTGGACACTAAGGTACCCTACATAGCAGTCTCAGTCGGTCTCGGTAGAGGCCATCGGTGAACAGATAGCAGTAGTAAACTGGCCATTTTAACATTGAACAAACTTATTTAAGTAGGAATTCGGTACTCAGATACTTAGAAAACATGTTAAACTTTAAAATGGAACCATTATTTGCGGGATGAATTTGAAAAGTTTGCCTAGAAGAGGATAGGGAGTCCAAACGTATTTAGACCCCTTCTTACGTTAATCCCGCAGGGTTGGTGTTAATTACCTATGCATAATGTGACATAGTGACCTCTTTAGATGCATTTACCTTAGCGTTGTACTCAATATGTTGCTTGCATTATCTGGCTATTAAGTATTTGTTTCTCACCCAGCTCCCTGCATGGTGACCATGTGTGGAGGGTTGCCACTGTGTGGTGTGTACGGCACATGCCACGATGACCTCATACCGGCGCTGTGCGAGTGTATCGCAGGCTACACAGGACACTACTGCCACATAGAACCTGGTGAGTCCAACTTGTACTAATCACTGTATCTGGGAAGCGTCTAAATACTATAATAAGGTGGAATGGAGTACATGGATTGATAACAATACTTATTAAAACCCTAACCCTAACCTTAAATTAGTGGTCCTAAGTCAGTGTAGGTTGTAGATATATCACATTAGTATGATGGCTCCTAGTTTTTAGTCAGTACCTGTATCTGTGGTACCAACTAAATACTAGGCGCCAGGATGCTAATATTGTATATCTACTACCTGCACTGACTTAGGACTAAATACTAGGCACTAGGATGCTAATATTGTATATCTACTATACCTGTACTGACTTAGGACTAAATACTAGGTGCCAGGATGCTAATATTGTATATCTACTACCTGTACTGACTTAGGACTAAATACTAGGCACCAGGATGCTAATATTGTATATCTACTACCTGTACTGACTTAGGACTAAATACTAGGCACCAGGGTGCTAATATTGTATATCTACTACCTGTACTGACTTAGGACTAAATACTAGATGCCAGGATGCTAATATTGTATATCTACTACCTGTACTGACTTAGGACTAGGACTAAATACTAGGCACCAGGGTGCTAATATTGTATACATATCTACTACCTGTACTGACTTAGGACTAGGACTAAATACTAGGCACTAGGATGCTAATATTGTATATCTACTATACCTGTACTGACTTAGGACTAAATACTAGGCACCAGGATGCTAATATTGTATATCTACTACCTACACTGACTTAGGACTAAATACTAGGCACCAGGATGCTAATATTGTATACCTACTACCTGTACTGACTTAGGACTAAATACTAGGCACCAGGATGCTAATATTGTATACCTACTACCTGTACTGACTTAGGACTAAATACTAGGCGCCAGGATGCTAATATTGTATACCTACTACCTGTACTGACTTAGGACTAAATACTAGGCACCAGGATGCTAATATTGTATATCTACTACCTGTACTGACTTAGGACCACCAAGTTAGGGTTAGTGTTAGCACTGTAACAGACAGTACAGTTGCAAGTCCATATACCATGTCCATAGACCATGGTGATACATACATTCCCAGTAATTCTCAATTTCATATTTTCTATCTCTATTCCCTTGGTTGCTAAGGTTTTCTAAATGTCTGTTCTGTTCCCCAGTGCCTGGTGGGTGTCAGACTGACCCATGTCTAAACGGTGGCACGTGTGAGATGGATGGCAGCTGTACTTGTCCACCCGAATATACTGGACCTACATGTGACATGAGTAAGTACTGTTACCATAGCAACACAATCACTGATACAAGTTATAAGAATGTGAAAAACATCCTCAATAATAGGGCTACCTTGTCAATAGTTATGTTGATTTATTTAGCACACTAAATAAGGCCCATCAACATCATGTTTCCAGACATCCCGCCAATTGAACCCTGATAGCTTTTTAATTGTGTATACAAGTTTATATATCATATCAGAACTTGCAATGTGGTTACAGTTTGGTACAACTTTCATTTTGTAGAAATTATGTTCGATGGTCAAGTTGCCATGGAAACTGTTTCTGAAAAAATTTGAAATTGTGAAAAAACAAGGACCTTGTGACAATCAAATCTCTCCCATTTCCAAAAAACTTGATGAAAACTGATTTTGTCCGTTCAAGTTTTGGTAAACAAATTTCTGCATCTGTTGATATTTGACATGTATGATTCCATCTTCATCACAAGGAACAGTAAAAAGTATGAGTTGAGGGTTGAAACTGGTCATCCACCAAAGCCAATTTATCCTGAATTTACTTGGCTGTAACTATGTGATTAATCTTCTAAATGTCTGTATATTCCCCAGCACACGGCGGGTGTCAGACTGACCCATGTCTAAACGGTGGCACGTGTGAGATGGATGGCACCTGTATGTGTCCACCAGACTATACTGGACCTACATGTGACATGAGTAAGTACTGTTACCATAGCAACACTATACTGGACCTACATGTGACATGAGTAAGTACTCTTACCATAGCAACACTATACTGGACCTACATGTGACATGAGTAAGTACTGTTACCATAGCAACACTATACTGGACCTACATGTGACATGAGTAAGTACTCTTACCATAGCAACACTATACTGGACCTACATGTGACATGAGTAAGTACTCTTACCATAGCAACACTATACTGGACCTACATGTGACATGAGTAAGTACTCTTACCATAGCAACACTATACTGGACCTACATGTGACATGAGTAAGTACTCTTACCATAGCAACACTATACTGGACCTACATGTGACATGAGTAAGTACTCTTACCATAGCAACACTATACTGGACCTACATGTGACATGAGTAAGCACTGTTACCATAGCAACACTTTACTGGACCTACATATGACATGAGTAAGTACTGTTACCATAGCAACACTATACTGGTCCTACATGTGACATGAGTAAGTACTCTTACCATAGCAACACTATAATGGACCTACATGTGACATGAGTAAGTACTGTTACCGTAGTAACACTATACTGGACCTACATGTGACATGAGTAAGTACTCTTACCATAGCAACACTATACTGGACCTACATGTGACATGAGTAAGTACTGTTACCATAGCAACACTATACTGGAACTACATGTGACATGAGTAAGTACTCTTACCATAGCAACACTATACTGGAACTACATGTGACATGAGTAAGTACTCTTACCATAGCAACACTATACTGGACCTACATGTGACATGAGTAAGTACTCTTACCATAGCAACACTATACTGGACCTACATGTGACATGAGTAAGTACTATTACCATAGCAACACTATACTGGACCTACATGTGACATGAGTAAGTACTCTTACCATAGCAACACTATACTGGACCTACATGTGACATGAGTAAGTACTCTTACCATAGCAACACGATACTGGACCTACATGTGACATGAGTAAGTACTCTTACCATAGCAACACTATACTGGACCTACATGTGACATGAGTAAGTACTCTTACCATAGCAACACTATACTGGACCTACATGTGACATGAGTAAGTACTCTTACCATAGCAACACTATACTGGACCTACATGTGACATGAGTAAGTACTCTTACCATAGCAACACTATACTGGACCTACATGTGACATGAGTAAGTACTCTTACCATAGCAACACTATGCTGGACCTACATGTGACATGAGTAAGTACTGTTACCATAGCAACACTATACTGGACCTACATGTGACATGAGTAAGTACTCTTACCATAGCAACACTATACTGGACCTACATGTGACATGAGTAAGTACTCTTACCATAGCAACACTATACTGGACCTACATGTGACATGAGTAAGTACTCTTACCATAGCAACACTATACTGGACCTACATGTGACATGAGTAAGTACTGTTACCATAGCAACACTATACTGAACCTACATGTGACATGAGTAAGTACTCTTACCATAGCAACACTATACTGGACCTACATGTGACATGAGTAAGCACTCTTACCATAGCAACACTATACTGGACCTACATGTGACATGAGTAAGTACTCTTACCATAGCAACACTATACTGGACCTACATGTGACATGAGTAAGTACTCTTACCATAGCAACACTATACTGGACCTACATGTGACATGAGTAAGTACTCTTACCATAGCAACACTATACTGGACCTACATGTGACATGAGTAAGTACTCTTACCATAGCAACACTATACTGGACCTACATGTGACATGAGTAAGTACTCTTACCATAGCAACACTATACTGGACCTACATGTGACATGAGTAAGTACTCTTACCATAGCAACACTATACTGGACCTACATGTGACATGAGTAAGTACTCTTACCATAGCAACACTATACTGGACCTACATGTGACATGAGTAAGTACTCTTACCATAGCAACACTATACTGGACCTACATGTGACATGAGTAAGTACTGTTACCATAGCAACACTATACTGGACCTACATGTGACATGAGTAAGTGCTCTTACCATAGCAACAATATACTGGACCTACATGTGACATGAGTAAGTACTGTTACCATAGCAACACTATACTGGACCTACATGTGACATGAGTAAGTACTCTTACCATAGCAACACTATACTGGACCTACATGTGACATGAGTAAGTACTGTTACCATAGCAACACTATACTGGACCTACATGTGACATGAGTAAGTACTGTTACCATAGCAACACTATAGTGGACCTACATGTGACATGAGTAAGTACTGTTACCATAGCAACACTATACTGGACCTACATGTGACATGAGTAAGTACTGTTACCATAGCAACACTATACTGGACCTACATGTGACATGAGTAAGTACTGTTACCATAGCAACACTATACTGGACCTACATGTTACATGAGTAAGTACTGTTACCATAGCAACACTATACTGGACCTACATGTGACATGAGTAAGTACTGTTACCATAACAACACAATCACTAATACAAGTTATAACAAGGTGGTAAACATGCTCAATAATAGGACTACCTTGTCAATAGTTATGTTGATTTATTTAGCACACTAAATAAAGCCCATAAACATTATGTTACCAGACTACCCACCAATTGAACCCAGATAGCTTTTTAATTGTGTATACAAGTTCGTTAATATATATATAATATCAGAACTTGCAATGTTGTTAACAGTTTGGTACAACTATCATTTTGTAGAAATTATGTTCGATGGTCAAGTTGCCATGGGAACTGTGTCAAAAAAAATTTGAAATTGTGAAAAAACAAGGACCTGGTGACGATCAAATCTCTCCCATTTCTGGAAAACTTGATGAAAACTGATTTGTACCTTCAAGTTTTGGTAAACAAATTTCTGCATCTGTTGATATTTGACATGTATGATTCCATCTTCTTCACAACGAACAAAAAACACTATGAGTTGAGGGTTGAAACTGGTCATCCACCAAAGCCAATTTATCCTGAATTTACTCGGCTGTAACTATGTGATTAATCTTCTAAATGTCTGTATATTCCCCAGCACATGGCGGGTGTCAGACTGACCCATGTCTAAATGGTGGCACGTGTGAGATGGATGGCAGCTGTACCTGTCCACCTGACTATACTGGACCTACATGTGACATGAGTAAGTACTCTTACCATAGCAACACTATACTGGACCTACATGTGACATGAGTAAGTACTCTTACATCCTCAATAATAGGACTACCTTGTCAATAGTTATGTTGATTTATTTAGCACACTAAATAAAGCCCATGAACATTATATATATATGTTTTCAGATATCCCACCAATCGAACCCTGATAGCTTTTTAATTTTGTATACAAATTCGTAAATTTATATATTATATCAGAACTTGCAATGTTGTTAACAGTTTGGTACGACTATCGTTTTGTAGAACTTATGTTCGATGGTCAAGTTGCCCTGGGAACTGTTTCGGAAAATAAATGAAATTGTGAAAAAACATGCCTGACTCAAGTAGTTGGGTTGGGGCTAAAAGACATTCAAACCTGCCAATATATATTATATATGATGTATTTCAGGAAAATGAGTCATAAGTCACAAAATATGAATTTTTCAGATATCACCATATTTAAAAAGAGATGAAGCTGATTCTAATGATAGTAAACACTAGGACACCTAATACGTATTTCTGTATTTTAAGTTTGATATTTTCATTTTTGATAAAAAAATGTGTGGAATGTTTCTGGATGGGTACTCACCAGAAAACTAACTAAATATACTCCATATGAAGGCCTTCGAAACACATAGATATATTTAATACAATGTCCCGAAATTTGTTGCATGAATTCATATGACTAAAGTGCTAAACCCTCCATGAATCAGAACATTCCAATAAAAAGATCTTGTCAAAAGAACACTTTGAAAAATATTTTGCGACTTGACTCATTTTCTTAAAACACATCACACATATTATATTTACCCCTGTATGTGTGTTATATTTACCCCTGTATGTGTATTATATTTACCCCTGTATGTGTATTATATTTACCCCTGTATGTGTATCATATTTACCCCTGTATGTGTATTATATTTACCCCTGTATGTGTATTATATTTACCCCTGTATGTGTGTTATATTTACCCCTGTATGTGTGTTATATTTACCCCTATATGTGTATTATATTTACCCCTGTATGTGTATTATATTTACCCCTGTATGTGTATTATATTTACCCCTCTATGTGTATTATATTTACCCCTGTATGTGTATTATATTTACCCCTCTATGTGTATTATATTTACCCCTGTATGTGTATTATATTTACCCCTGTATGTGTATTATATTTACCCCTGTATGTGTGTTATATTTACCCCTGTATGTGTATTATATTTACCCCTGTATGTGTATTATATTTACCCCTGTATGTGTATTATATTTACCCCTGTATGTGTGTTATATATACCCCTGTATGTGTATTATATTTACCCCTGTATGTGTATTATATTTACCCCTGTATGTGTATTATATTTACCCCTGTATGTGTATTATATTTACCCCTGTATGTGTATTATATTTACCCCTGTATGTGTACTGGTGTATTGACTCTATGTGTGTTTATGTGCAGGTGTCAACCCGTGCGTGCCCAACCCGTGTGGTCAGTATGGTCAGTGCATGGTAGCTATGCCTGCCAAGTCTTCCGCCAAGTCTCCATCCATGTCAACGTCTATAGAAGCATCTATGCCTAATAATTCTACGTCCATGGCATCTTCTAAAGAAGCAGCGACTAAAACAAAGTCCAAAGCAGCAACTAAAGCAAAGTCCAAAGCTGCATCTAAAGCAACGTCCAAAGCTGCATCTAAAGCAAAGTCCACGGCAGCGTCTAAAGCAAAGTCCACGGCAGCATCTAAAGCAAAGTCCACGGCAGCATCTAAAGCAAAGTCCACGGCAGCATCTAAAGCAAAGTCCACAGGAGCTAAAACAAAGTCCACAGGAGCTAAAACAAAGTCAACAGGAGCTAAAACAAAGTCAACAGGAGCTAAAACAAAGTCAACAGGAGTGTCTAAAGTCAAAACAACGTCTATGGCAAAGTCGACAGAGGAAAGTTCCGAGGAGATGTTGTTCCACTGTGAATGCATGACACCCTATATGGGCGACTTCTGCAACTATACAAGTGAGTGTCTCATTCTCATAGTTATTACTTCATTCTCATCTATATGTATGATGTCATTCATAAGAATGATACAGCTAGGGTAGTATACTACCATCTATTGTCTAGTTCAGCTCCGATAGCTGGTCTTCCATTAACTCCTGGGGTAGTATACTACCATCTATTGTGTAGTTCAGCTCCTATAGCTGGTCTTCCACTAACTCCTGGGGTAGGATAATACCATCTATTCTGTAGTTCAGCTCCTATAGCTGGTCTTCCACTAACTCCTGGGGTAGGATACTACCATCTATTGTCTAGTTCAGCTCCTATAGCTGGTCTTCCACTAACTCCTGGGGTAGGATACTAACATCTATTGTCTAGTTCAGCTCCTATAGCTGGTCTTCCACTAACTCCTGGGGTAGGATACTACCATCTATTCTGTAGTTCAGCTCCTATAGCTGGTCTTCCACTAACTCCTGGGGTAGGATACTACCATCTATTCTGTAGTTCAGCTCCTATAGCTGGTCTTCCACTAACTCCTGGGGTAGGATACTACCATCTATTGTCTAGTTCAGCTCCTATAGCTGGTCTTCCACTAACTCCTGGGGTAGGATACTAACATCTATTGTCTAGTTCAGCTCCTATAGCTGGTCTTCCACTAACTCCTGGGGTAGGATACTACCATCTATTGTCTAGTTCAGCTCCTATAGCTGGTCTTCCACTAACTCCTGGGGTAGGATACTACCATCTATTGTCTAGTTCAATTCCTATAGCTGGTCTTCCACTAACTCCTGGGGTAGGATACTACCATCTATTGTCTAGTTCAGCTCCTATAGCTGGTCTTCCACTAACTCCTGGGGTAGGATACTAACATTTATTGTCTAGTTCAGCTCCTATAGCTGGTCTTCCACTAACTCCTGGGGTAGGATACTAACATCTATTCTGTAGTTCAGCTCCTATAGCTGGTCTTCCACTAACTCCTGGGGTAGTATACTAACATCTATTGTGTAGTTCAGCTCCTATAGCTGGTCTTCCACTAACTCCTGGGGTAGGATACTACCATCTATTGTCTAGTTCAGCTCTTATAGGGAGCGTAAGTGTCATGGCGGCAGGGCGCAAATTAATGAAAATTAGTCGCGTAGTTGTACCGATGTGTGGACCGGAAGTAAATAATCCCCATAGAGTTAGCATTGGGGCGATACGTAATCACTCTATACATTGCCCCAGTAAAGATTTGACGATTATGAAGGCTATAGTTGAAATCGTTTGCCTCTAATGATGGATATATGTCAGTTAGAACTCATAGAATTATATGATCGATGAACAAACAGAGATTATTTATCTCCGCAATGGTGGGGCTATGGCTATGGTCTTCCACTAACTCCTGGGGTAGGATACTACCATCTATTGTCTAGTTCAATTCCTATAGCTGGTCTTCCACTAACTCCTGGGGTAGGATACTACCATCTATTGTCTAGTTCAGCTCCTATAGCTGGTCTTCCACTAACTCCTGGGGTAGGATACTAACATTTATTGTCTAGTTCAGCTCCTATAGCTGGTCTTCCACTAACTCCTGGGGTAGGATACTAACATCTATTCTGTAGTTCAGCTCCTATAGCTGGTCTTCCACTAACTCCTGGGGTAGGATACTACCATCAATTGTCTAGTTCAGCTCCTATAGCTGGTCTTCCACTAACTCCTGGGGTAGGATACTAACATCTATTGTCTAGTTCAGCTCCTATAGCTGGTCTTCCACTAACTCCTGGGGTAGTATACTACCATCTATTGTCTAGTTCAGCTCCTATAGCTGGTCTTCCACTAACTCCTGGGGTAGGATACTAACATCTATTGTTTAGTTCAGCTCCTATACCTGGTCTTCCACTAACTCCTGGGGTAGGATACTACCATCTATTGTCTAGTTCAGCTCCTATAGCTGGTCTTCCACTAACTCCTGGGGTAGTATACTAACATCTATTGTGTAGTTCAGCTCCTATAGCTGGTCTTCCACTAACTCCTGGGGTAGGATACTACCATCTATTGTCTAGTTCAGCTCTTATAGGGAGCGTAAGTGTCATGGCGGCAGGGCGCAAATTAATGAAAATTAGTCGCGTAGTTGTACCGATGTGTGGACCGGAAGTAAATAATCCCCATAGAGTTAGCATTGGGGCGATACATAATCACTCTATACATTGCCCCAGTAAAGATTTGACGATTATGAAGGCTATAGTTGAAATCGTTTGCCTCTAATGATGGATATATGTCAGTTAGAACTCATAGAATTATATGATCGATGAACAAACAGAGATTATTTATCTCCGCAATGGTGGGGCTATGGCTATGGTCTTCCACTAACTCCTGGGGTAGGATACTAACATCTATTGTCTAGTTCAGCTCCTATACCTGGTCTTCCACTAACTCCTGGGGTAGTATACTACCATCTATTGTCTAGTTCAGCTCCTATAGCTGGTCTTCCACTAACTCCTGGGGTAGGATACTAACATCTATTGTCTAGTTCAGCTCCTATAGCTGGTCTTCCATTAACACCTGGGGTAGTATAATAACATCTATTGTGTAGTTCAGCTCCTACAGCTGGTCTTCCACTAACTCCTGGGGTAGTATACTACCATCTATTGCTGTATGATGTTTCACAAGGCTGTTTAGTTCAGCCTCTATAGCTGGTCTCCCACTAACACCTGGGGTAGTATACTACCATCTATTGTTGTATGATGTTTCACAAGGCTGTTTAGTTCAGCCTCTATAGCTGGTCTCCCACTAACACCTGGGGTAGTATACTACCATCTATTGTTGTATGATGTTTCACAAGGCTGTTTAGTTCAGCCTCTATAGCTGGTCTCCCACTAACACCTGGGGTAGTATACTACCATCTATTGCTGTATAATGTTTGATGTAACACTGTGTACTGCTATATTGCAGACCCGTGCTTGAACTTCCCGTGTGGTGCCTTTGCTACATGTATACCAGACATGGGCAGCTACACATGTGAGTGCGCGCCCGGTCACAGCGGAGACCACTGTGAGGTCATAGGTCAGTATCATCCTATGGGTCAGATTTTCAGAAAATGTACAATTGGCAGCTGCACACATTTAGTAAATTCTGCTAAATTAGACTGCAATTTGGCCTATACTAGGTAAATTCGAGTATATTCGGCATTGCATTGATTCTAGCAATCTGTTTGGTTGAACTGTATTTTGAACTTTATTTTCGTCTGAAACTGATTTTTGAGAGCATTGCTGAAAATGAATTGTAAATTTCTGAAAATCTGACCCCTATACTCTTCTGTACCCAATAGCAGCTGGTGTAGCATATTATTATACATAGGTAGGTAGGAGTTGTATATTTTATTAACGATCCAGTGTAGCAAGTCTAACATACCCCTCATCTTACTAACTTGTATCTAACATACACCTCTAGTATTTTTTTGTATTTTTTTTAAAGATTTGCTTTTTTAATTATGTTTTAATGTACCCCCATAGAAATATTAATTCTAAAAGTGAATGAATGCTACAGGCCTAATAGAACTGGATAGATTTTAATAATGAATACCAAACAAATTTTGAATGTTGAATGACGAATTTTGAATGCATGAGGGAAACAATGGAATCAATAGAATTTAAAGTTGAAGAATCAAGTGTGAATAATATATTGGGAAAATCACTTTAAAAGTAGCAAATTATGGATTTTGAGATATCACCATAATTATTTGAGAAGAGATCAAACTGATTCCAATGATAGTAAACACTTGGACACCTAATGAGTAGTTCTATATAATATTATTAAGTTTGATATTTTTTATTTTTGAAAAAAAAGTTTGCGTAAGGATATATTTAATAGAATGTCCTGAAGTTTGTTGCATAGATTTATATGAGTGTTAAACTCTCTAAGAATCAGAACATTACAATAAAGAGATCTTGTGAAAAAACACTTAAAAATATCAATTTTTCGACTTTTGACTATTTTCCTGGAACACATCATTATTGTTATTGTAAATGAGTGAGAAGAGGCTGAAAACCTCCCATTAGCCAGAGAGACTCCCTTCCACAGCATTCAAAGAATGAATAAAATGTTTTTCAAATTCAAATTTAATGTGTGTAATGTTTATATGTGGCTCCACAGCATTCAAAGAATGAATAAAATGTTTTTAAGTTTAAATTTAATGTGTGTAATGTTGTTATACAGATATATGTGGCTCATCACCGTGCCTCCACGAAGGGACATGTATACTAGCAGATGACACCTACTCCTACTCCTGCAACTGTACTGAGGAATACTTTGGTGAACACTGTCAGTTTGGTGAGTACTTCATTCTTATTTTCACAGAACAGAGTGTCCATAGACTTAGTATAGGCTTGTTGTATGTGAGTGAGCAGGAAGAAATATGTTTCATTCCACCCTAGGGAAGAAACAGATGACCCAGTTTATCCTTTGGCGTCTTCATTGGTTATTCTGAAAGTAGGTCAGTGTTGTCATAGTTACTGTTAGTTACAAGTCATGCCATGACGCTACATCGTCTGCTAAGCATTGAAACTGCGGTGGCCGTCGTCAATGTCACAACAGCCGTCATAAATTAAAGCATTAATGGAATCATGCCACGCCCTTGTGTTTCTCTCGCAACAAGTTACTGCAATTAAAAGCAATCCAGGATATTTAAAATTATTTGGAAGAGGTCAAATAAATCTTGAACTAACCTCACTTATGTATTTCCGATCATTCTTCACCGAGTTGTAGGCGGTAGGAATCACTCAGGTCTACGCTCCGACCCTGGTGATATCTACTGCCTCCAACTTGGTGAAGAATGATTCGAAATACATAACTGCAGTTAGTTCTCCTATTACTGTCACTTTACTGTAACTGTACCATTGGTAAGTCTTACTGTAACTGTACTGTCAGTAGGTCTTACTGTAACTGTAGTACTGTCAGTAGGTCTTACTGTAATTGCATTGTTAGTAGGTCTTACTGTCACTTTACCGTCAGTAAGTCATACTGTGACTTTACTGTCACTGTACTGCCAGTTTGGTGAGTGACTGTATGCTGTTATAGTATTTGCTCCATGCTGTCAATATGATATCACTATACTTTCATTACGACATAAATTATGCTGCGCCAGTTTTATCAATGTTGACAGTTTTATTGAAATTATCACATGTGAGTTATCACACTAGTGTTATAATTGTATCTGTTATCAAACAAGTGTGATAAGTGTATCTGTTATCAAACTGGTGTTATGATTGTAACAGTTATCACACTAGTGGGATAATTGTAACTGTTACCACACTAGTGGGATAATTGTAACAGTTATCACACTAGTGGGATAATTGTAACTGTTATCACACAAGTGGGATAATTGTAACTGTTATCACACAAGTGGGATAAGTGTATCTGTTATCACACAAGTGGGATAATTGTAACTGTTATCACACAAGTGGGATAATTGTAACTGTTATCACACAAGTGGGATAATGTCTATTATACATATCTTCATTTCCACCACTGCATCTATTTTCTTTTCATTAAACCATTTTTAAACATAATATAATAATACAGTAAACTCGTTGGTTTCTACTAAAACTAGGTAATTTAGGTCTCCAGCTATAGTATCAATATAAATACACACATTAATTTAACAAATATTCACCATTAATTCTAACAAACTTTCCCAAATCCATGTACTTGCCAGTTCATCCGACAGCGTGTACAGGACAGTGTGCTAATGGCGGGACGTGTTGGTTGACGGAGAGCGGGGAGTCGGAGGAGTTCTGGTGTGAGTGCCCTCCAGGCTGGGAAGGGCCCATGTGTGATGAGTGTGAGTACCACAGTCTCTCTAATCATAATATATATATTAAATATTTATTCATGTAGTTATAACAGTTACATTCATGAAAAGGTCAAACAATTTTCCATAGCAGGTCTTCCATTGTATCCTAAAATAATAATAATACTTGGTACAATTTTACTCTTATTATTACATCATATTATACAGAAGTATTCCATTATTTCACAGTATTCTTGAGCCCCAGGTAATATTTGACATAGCAAAATGTGACAAAATTACAATATTGACTTAGTTCATTAAGAAGTGTTCTTCATAACACTACAGTTAATCGTTTGAACTACCTTCTATCATAATAATTCTGTTATGTTAAAGAAACATGAGTCAGAAGCATTGTTTATTAGTTGGCAAAGAAAATTAAATAAGTGCTGTTTAAATTAAATATTGATTTTTTTTTTACCATTCGCAGTTTAGGTCCTCATGGCCAAAATTTATGATGTGTTTCAGGAAAATGAGTCATAAGTCGCAAAAAATAGATTTTGAGATACCATTATATTTGAATAGATGAGATCAAGCCGATTCCAATGATAGTAAACAGTCTAATAATCTAATAAGTATTTCTAGATTTTAAGTTTGATATTTTCGTTTTTGAAAAAACAAGTTTCCAATATTTCTGGGGGTCAATAAACAGTAAAGTAACTAAATGTAGTCCATATGAGGACCTTTAAAATAAAAGGATATATTACATAGATTGTCCTGAAATTTGATACATCAATTGATATAGCTATAAGTGATACACCCGCAAAAAATTAGAACATTCCAATAATGAGATCTTGTGAAAAAACACTTTGAAAAATATCAATTTTGCGACTTATGACTCATTTTCCTGAAACACATCACGTCATAATTAATGATTATGGTTTAACTGATATTCTGTTAATTAGCTCAAGCTGAATTCTGCAGACATCCTTTTCAATTACATGAAATAATTATCACTCTTGAAAAATTGTGAAACTGTTTATCAAAATAAAATCTGGTTAAAAAAATGTCACAAAAAAACTCATCATATTTGATGATATATAAGGCACGTAAGTGTCATGGCGGCGGGGCGTGAATTAATGAAAATTAGTTGCATCATAGTACAGATGTGGGGACCGAAGTAAATAATCCCCATAGAGTTAGCATTGGGGCAATAAATAATCACTCTATACATCACCCCAGTAACAGTTTGACGATGATGAAGGCTATAGTTGAAATTGTTTGCCTTTAGATGGATTTATTTGAGTTATTATTACACACATGAGCAGTTACAAAGGTGCAGTTTGTAGGTGCAGTTCGGTTGATACGAACCGCTCACATGTACCGTTCGGCCAAAGAAGCAATTTCGTTGGTGCAGCGTAGGCCAGATGACGTCGTCCCGACCGCGTAACTTAGGCCTACAAATTGCGGTGAATGAAGCCTCCTCGAGCTAAACTATAGGCTTAACAAGTTAATTTTACTTTTTAACATCCAAATAGAGTGTGTAATAAATAGCAAATGGCCCTCTGTTCGGGTTCAAACTTTGAACCCCATCAAAGTTTGAACCCTCCATCGGGCCATTTGCTATAAGAACTCATAAAACTATATGATCGATGAACAAACAGAGATTATTTATCTCCACAATGGTGGGGCTATGGGAGTTTTGCCTGACATGTCCACATGACGTCATGAAACTGCTACAGACGACTCAAAAAATCGCTGCTGTGGACTACTTATGCTCCCTATTGTAATATTTGCTAGGTGGCACATGTCAGTGTATATTTGATGATATAATGCTATATTTGATGAGATATTGCTATATGTGATGATATAATGCTATATTTGCTAGGTGCAACATGTCAATGCATGGTGCAACCCCCGTGCTACAACCACGGTGTGTGTGTGACCGTGCAGCAGACTGGCAACACCCCGCAGCAGGACATCCTCTCTTACACCTGTGAGTGCCTCCAGGGATTCACTGGGGACCACTGTGAATATGGTAAGTAAGGGTGGGGTGCACTGTGAATATGGTAAGTAAGGGTGGGGTGCACTGTGAATATGGTCAGTAAGGGTGGGGTGCACTGTGAATATGGTAAGGGTGGGGTGCACTGTGAATATGGTAAGGATGGGGTGCACTGTGAATATGGTAAGTAAGGCTGGGGTGCACTGTGAATATGGTAAAGGTGGGGTGCACTGTGAATATGGTAAGGATGGGGTGCACTGTGAATATGGTGAGTAAGGGTGGGGACCACTGTGAATATGGTAAGTAAGGGTGGGGTGCACTGTGAATATGGTAAGTAAGGGTGGGGTACACTGTGAATATGGTGAGTAAGGGTGGGGTGCACTGTGAATATGGTAAGTAAGGGTGGTTGCACTGTGAATATGGTAAGTAAGGGTGGGGTGCACTGTGAATATGGTAAGTAAGGGTGGGGTGCACTGTGAATATGGTAAGTAAGGGTGGGGTGCACTGTGAATATGGTAAGGGTGGGGTGCACTGTGAATATGGTAAGTAAGGGGGGGTGCACTGTGAATATGGTAAGTAAGGGTGGGGTGCACTGTGAATATGGTAAGTAAGGGTGGGGTGCACTGTGAATATGGTAAGTAAGGGTGGGTGCACTGTGAATATGGTAAGTAAGGGTGGGGTGCACTGTGAATATGGTAAGTAAGGGTGGGGTGCACTGTGAATATGGTCAGTAAGGGTGGGGTGCACTGTGAATATGGTAAGTAAGGGTGGGACCACTGTGAATATGGTGAGTAAGGGTGGGTGCACTGTGAATATGGTAAGTAAGGGTGGGGTGCACTGTGAATATGGTAAGTAAGGATGGGTTGCACTGTGAATATGGTGAGTAAGGGTGGGGTGCACTGTGAATATGGTAAGTGAGGGTGGAGTGCACTGTGAATATGGTAAGTAAGGGTGCACTGTGAATATGGTAAGTAAGGGTGGGTGCACTGTGAATATGGTAAGTAAGGGTGGGGACCACTGTGAATATGGTAAGTAAGGGTGGGGTGCACTGTGAATATGGTCAGTAAGGGTGGGGTGCACTGTGAATATGGTGAGTAAGGGTGGGGTGCACTGTGAATATGGTAAAGGTGGGGTGCACTGTGAATATGGTAAGTAAGGGTGGGGTGCACTGTGAATATGGTAAAGGTGGGGTGCACTGTGAATATGGTAAGTAAGGGTGGGTGCACTGTGAATATGGTGAGTAAGGGTGGGTGCACTGTGAATATGGTGAGTAAGGGTGGGTGCACTGTGAATATGGTAAGTAAGGGTGGGGTGCACTGTGAATATGGTGAGTAAGGATGGGTTGCACTGTGAATATGGTGAGTAAGGGTGGGGTGCACTGTGAATATGGTAAGTGAGGGTGGAGTGCACTGTGAATATGGTAAGTAAGGGTGCACTGTGAATATGGTAAGTAAGGGTGGGTGCACTGTGAATATGGTAAGTAAGGGTGGGGACCACTGTGAATATGGTAAGTAAGGGTGGGGTGCACTGTGAATATGGTAAAGGTGGGGTGCACTGTGAATATGGTAAGTAAGGGTGGGGTGCACTGTGAATATGGTGAGTAAGGGTGGGTGCACTGTGAATATGGTGAGTAAGGGTGGGTGCACTGTGAATATGGTAAGTAAGGGTGGGGTGCACTGTGAATATGGTGAGTAAGGGTGGGGTGCACTGTGAATATGGTAAGTAAGGGTGGGGTGCACTGTGAATATGGTAAGTAAGGGTGGGGTGCACTGTAAATATGGTGAGCAAGGGTGGGGTGCACTGTGAATATGGTAAGTAAGGGTGGGGACCACTGTGAATATGGTATAGGTGGGGTGCACTGTGAATATGGTAAGTAAGGGTGGGGTGCACTGTGAATATGGTAAAGGTTGGGGTGCACTGTGAATATGGTAAGTAAGGGTGGGTGCACTGTGAATATGGTAAGTAAGGGTGGGGTGCACTGTGAATATGGTAAAGGTGGGGTGCACTGTGAATATGGTAAGTAAGGGTGGGGACCACTGTGAATATGGTGAGTAAGGGTGGGTGCACTGTTAATATGGTAAGTAAGGGTGGGGTGCACTGTGAATATGGTATGTAAGGGTGGGGTGCACTGTGAATATGGTAAGTAAGGGTGGGTGCACTGTGAATATGGTAAGTAAGGGTGGGGTGCACTGTGAATATGGTAAGTAAGGGTGGGGTGCACTGTGAATATGGTGAGTAAGGGTGGGTGCACTGTGAATATGGTATGTAAGGGTGGGGTGCACTGTGAATATGGTAAGTAAGGGTGGGTGCACTGTGAATATGGTAAGTAAGGGTGGGGTGCACTGTGAATATGGTGAGTAAGGGTGGGGTGCACTGTGAATATGGTAAGGGTGGGGTGCACTGTGAATATGGTGAGTAAGGGTGGGGTGCACTGTGAATATGGTAAGTAAGGGTGGGGTGCACTGTGAATATGGTAAGTAAGGGTGGGTGCACTGTGAATATGGTAAGTAAGGGTGGGGACCACTGTGAATATGGTAAGTAAGGGTGGGGTGCACTGTGAATATGGTAAGTAAGGGTGGGGTGCACTGTGAATATGGTAAGTAAGGCTGGGGTGCACTGTGAATATGGTCAGTAAGGGTGGGGTGCACTGTGAAAATGGTAAGTAAGGAGGGGGTGCACTGTGAATATGGTAAGTAAGGGTGGGGTGCACTGTGAATATGGTAAGTAAGGGTGGGGACCACTGTGAATATGGTAAGTAAGGGTGGGGACCACTGTGAATATGGTAAGTAGGGGTGGGTGCACTGTGAATATGGTAAGTAAGGGTGGGGTGCACTGTGAATATGGTAAGTAAGGGTGGGTGCACTGTGAATATGGTAAGTAAGGGTGGGGTGCACTGTGAATATGGTAAGTAAGGGTGGGGTGCACTGTGAATATGGTCAGTAAGGGTGGGGTGCACTGTGAATATGGTAAGTAAGGGTGGGACCACTGTGAATATGGTGAGTAAGGGTGGGTGCACTGTGAATATGGTAAGTAAGGGTGGGGTGCACTGTGAATATGGTAAGTAAGGATGGGTTGCACTGTGAATATGGTGAGTAAGGGTGGGGTGCACTGTGAATATGGTAAGTGAGGGTGGAGTGCACTGTGAATATGGTAAGTAAGGGTGCACTGTGAATATGGTAAGTAAGGGTGGGTGCACTGTGAATATGGTAAGTAAGGGTGGGGACCACTGTGAATATGGTAAGTAAGGGTGGGGTGCACTGTGAATATGGTAAAGGTGGGGTGCACTGTGAATATGGTAAGTAAGGGTGGGTGCACTGTGAATATGGTGAGTAAGGGTGGGTGCACTGTGAATATGGTGAGTAAGGGTGGGTGCACTGTGAATATGGTAAGTAAGGGTGGGGTGCACTGTGAATATGGTGAGTAAGGATGGGTTGCACTGTGAATATGGTGAGTAAGGGTGGGGTGCACTGTGAATATGGTAAGTGAGGGTGGAGTGCACTGTGAATATGGTAAGTAAGGGTGCACTGTGAATATGGTAAGTAAGGGTGGGTGCACTGTGAATATGGTAAGTAAGGGTGGGGACCACTGTGAATATGGTAAGTAAGGGTGGGGTGCACTGTGAATATGGTAAAGGTAGGGTGCACTGTGAATATGGTAAGTAAGGGTGGGTGCACTGTGAATATGGTGAGTAAGGGTGGGTGCACTGTGAATATGGTGAGTAAGGGTGGGTGCACTGTGAATATGGTAAGTAAGGCTGGGGTGCACTGTGAATATGGTAAGTAAGGGTGGGGTGCACTGTAAATATGGTGAGTAAGGGTGGGGTGCACGGTGAATATGGTAAGTAAGGGTGGGGACCACTGTGAATATGGTAAAGGTGGGGTGCACTGTGAATATGGTAAGTAAGGGTGGGGTGCACTGTGAATATGGTAAAGGTTGGGGTGCACTGTGAATATGGTAAGTAAGGGTGGGTGCACTGTGAATATGGTAAGTAAGGGTGGGGTGCACTGTGAATATGGTAAAGGTGGGGTGCACTGTGAATATGGTAAGTAAGGGTGGGGACCACTGTGAATATGGTGAGTAAGGGTGGGTGCACTGTTAATATGGTAAGTAAGGGTGGGGTGCACTGTGAATATGGTATGTAAGGGTGGGGTGCACTGTGAATATGGTAAGTAAGGGTGGGTGCACTGTGAATATGGTAAGTAAGGGTGGGGTGCACTGTGAATATGGTAAGTAAGGGTGGGGTGCACTGTGAATATGGTGAGTAAGGGTGGGTGCACTGTGAATATGGTATGTAAGGGTGGGGTGCACTGTGAATATGGTAAGTTAGGGTGGGTGCACTGTGAATATGGTAAGTAAGGGTGGGGTGCACTGTGAATATGGTGAGTAAGGGTGGGGTGCACTGTGAATATGGTAAGGGTGGGGTGCACTGTGAATATGGTGAGTAAGGGTGGGGTGCACTGTGAATATGGTAAGTAAGGGTGGGGTGCACTGTGAATATGGTAAGGGTGGGTGCACTGTGAATATGGTAAGTAAGGGTGGGGTGCACTGTGAATATGGTCAGTAAGGGTGGGGTGCACTGTGAATATGGTAAGTAAGGGTGGGGACCACTGTGAATATGGTAAGTAAGGGTGGGGACCACTGTGAATATGGTAAGTAAGGGTGGGGTGCACTGTGAATATGGTAAGTAAGGGTGGGGTGCACTGTGAATATGGTAAGTAAGGCTGGGGTGCACTGTGAATATGGTCAGTAAGGGTGGGGTGCACTGTGAATATGGTAAGTAAGGAGGGGGTGCACTGTGAATATGGTAAGTAAGGGTGGGGTGCACTGTGAATATGGTAAGTAAGGGTGGGGTGCACTGTGAATATGGTAAGTAAGGGTGGGGTGCACTGTGAATATGGTAAGTAAGGTTGGGTGCACTGTGAATATGGTAAGTAAGGGTGGGGTGCACTGTGAATATGGTAAGTAAGGGTGGGGTGCACTGTGAATATGGTAAGTAAGGGTGGGGTGCACTGTGAATATGGTAAGTAAGGGTGGGGTGCACTGTGAATATGGTAAGGGTGGGGTGCACTGTGAATATGGTAAGGGTGGGGTGCACTGTGAATATGGTAAGTAAGGGTGGGGACCACTGTGAATATGGTAAGTAAGGGTGGGGACCACTGTGAATATGGTAAGTAGGGGTGGGTGCACTGTGAATATGGTAAGTAAGGGTGGGTGCACTGTGAATATGGTAAGTAAGGGTGGGGTGCACTGTGAATATGGTAAGTAAGGGTGGGGTGCACTGTGAATATGGTAAGTAAGGGTGGGGTGCACTGTGAATATGGTCAGTAAGGGTGGGGTGCACTGTGAATATGGTAAGTAAGGGTGGGGTGCACTGTGAATATGGTAAGTAAGGGTGGGGTGCACTGTGAATATGGTAAGTAAGGGTGGGGACCACTGTGAATATGGTAAGTAAGGGTGGGGACCACTGTGAATATGGTAAGTAGGGGTGGGTGCACTGTGAATATGGTAAGTAAGGGTGGGTGCACTGTGAATATGGTAAGTAAGGGTGGGGTGCACTGTGAATATGGTAAGTAAGGGTGGGGTGCACTGTGAATATGGTAAGTAAGGGTGGGTGCACTGTGAATATGGTAAGTAAGGGTGGGGTGCACTGTGAATATGGTAAGTAAGGGTGGGGTGCACTGTGAATATGGTAAGTAAGGGTGGGGTGCACTGTGAATATGGTAAGTAAGGGTGGGGTGCACTGTGAATATGGTAAGTAAGGGTGGGTGCACTGTGAATATGGTAAGTAAGGGTGGGTGCACTGTGAATATGGTAAGTAAGGGTGGGTGCACTGTGAATATGGTAAGTAAGGATGGGGTGCACTGTGAATATGGTAAGTAAGGGTGGGGTGCACTGTGAATATGGTAAGTAAGGTGAATATGGTTTAAGAATATGGCATAAGACATATAATAAAGTTTGAATGTAAATACACTTTGCCTAACATGGATATTTCCAGTCAAAAAAAAATCATAAAATGGTCTCATCCACTTTGATCATTAAGGTGTGATTCCACTAGATCGCTCTTTTGGTCTGCTCATGGTCCGCTCTTTTTCTTTTCCCGAGCGCCTAACAAGCGGAGACAGAGTGGAGACCGAGCGAAACTAGTGCAGTCCAAGAGAATCGGTTTCTGCACTTCCTATATGCTTTTAAAAAATCCCATTTGTGCTTCTTCAGAAGAGCTCAGAATGTTCCACTAGTGTCTGACATGTTTGATTTGAGCACAGCAATGTGCCACTCTTTCCATGTCTTTTAATAGCGGTCTAATAGCGCAGTGAGAGCTGGCCAACACACTTGCTATTGTTTTCATAAGGAAACAAGCGCACCAGTAGAATCACTCTGCGCTTGTCTTCTGCTAAAAATATTAGCGGATGAAGAGTGAATCAAACTGCAGGCTATAAAGAAGTGAAGCAAGAGTGAGCCATGAGCGCAGATATAAGTGATCCAGTTGAATCGTAGCTTTACTCTTCACACAAAAACATAAATTCAAATTGGTGTCTTGACCTTGTTATTTTACACATTTCTTTTTTCAATGGAACTTTGATGTTGTCTTATTTTATTTCAAATAAGATTTAATGTGTTCCACTGTACTTCAGTGCTGCAGCAGTGCTACTATAACAGCTGTCAGAATGGTGGGACGTGCTTCCAAGTGACTGACAGTCAAATCACCTGTCAGTGTCAAAGTGGTTACGGCGGCAAATTCTGCCTCATTGGTGAGTGAACAACGCAAACAGACAAAATTCAGACAATCTTGTAAGATGAAATCACACATATAGATCTTTAACACAGGAATTTCAAAACCAATGAGATTACGTATTTTGGCAAATTAGTAAATCCATCAAATAAAACGATTGGTTATGACGTTTGAATAAGTAAGCATGCGGGTCAGATTTTCAGAAAATGTACAATTCGTCTTCAACAATCCTCTCAAATAACCCACATTTAAGACAAAAATGAGCTCCAAAATTCAGTTTAACATAACAGAACTGATACTATAAATCAATGTGATACCAAATATACTCAGATATACCCGGTATTCATCATTTTTCAGCCAAATTTAGCAGAAGTTCCTAAATGTGTAGAGCTGCCAATTGTACATTTTCTGACAATCTGACCACCCATGCATAGAATATTGTGAATATGATTGTGCATTATTTGCAGAGGAGGACGAGTGTGCGTCGTCCCCGTGCACCAATGGTGGGACGTGTGTGGATGGAGTGGACGAGTTCTACTGTGTATGTCCCCGCGCCTATATGGGAGACTTCTGCCACTTGCAGAGTGAGTATACAGCATAGACATACACATAGAGGGATTGTTTATTTAGTTTAAAAGTTTAATCCTGGATTGATATATCAGTAGAAATATGAACATAGCAATGAACAAGACAGACAGTCAAAACAAACAAAGAAGACAGACAATACAAGATGGGCAGAGTATACGAACAGACAAGATTGACAGACGGACAAGATTGACAGACAGACAAGATTGACAGACAAGGTGGACAGACAAGATGGACAGGCAAAATGGACAGGCAAAATGGACAGACAAGGTGGACAGACAAGGTGGACAGACAAGGTGGACAGACAAGATGGACAGACAAGATGGACAGACAAGATGGACAGACAAGATGGACAGACAAGGTGGAGAGACAGACAAAATGGACAGACAAGATGGACAGACAAGATAGACAGACAAGATGGACAGACAAGATGGACAGACAAGATGGACAGACAAGATGGACAGACAAGATGGACAGACAAGATGGACAGACAAGGTGGACAGACAGGTGGACAGACAGACAAGATGGACAGACAAAATGGACAGACAAGATGGACAGACAAGGTGGACAGACAGACAAGATGGACAGACAAGATGGACAGACAAAATGGACAGACAAGATGGACAGACAAGATGGACAGACAGACAAGATGGACAGACAGACAAGATGAACAGACAAGATGAACAGACAAGATGGACAGACAAGATGGACAGACAAGGTGGACAGACAAGATGGACAGACAAGATGGACAGACAGACAAGATGAACAGACAAGATGGACAGACAAGGTGGACAGACGAGGTGGACAGACAAGATGGACAGACAAGATGGACGGACAAGATGGACAGACAAGATGGACAGACAAGATGGACAGACAGACAAGGTTGACAGACAAGGTGGACAGACAAGGTGGACAGACAAGATGGACAGACAAGATGGACAGACAAGATGGACAGACAAGATGGACAGACAAGGTGGACAGACAAGATGGACAGACAAGATGGACAGACAAGATGGACAGACAGACAAGATGGACAGACAAGATGGACAGACAAGATGGACAGACAAGATGGACAGACAGACAAGATGGACAGACAAGATGGACAGACAAGATGGACAGACAGACAAGATGGACAGACAAGATGGACAGACAGACAAGATGAACAGACAAGATGGACAGACAAGGTGGACAGACGAGGTGGACAGACAAGATGGAAGGACAAAATGGACAGACAAGGTGGACAGACAAGATGGACAGACAAGATGGACAGACAAGATGGACAGACAAGATGGACAGACAAGGTGGACAGACAAGGTGGATGGACAGACAGACAAGATGGACAGACAGACAAGATGGACAGACAGACAAGATGGATAGACAGACAAGATGGACAGACAAGATGGACAGACAGACAAGGTGGACAGACAGACAAGATGGACAGACAAAATGGACAGACAAGATGGACAGACAAGGTGGACAGACAAGGTGGACAGACAAGGTGGACAGACAAGGTGGACAGACAAGATGGACAGACAGACAAGATGGACAGACAGACAAGATGGACAGACAAGATGGACAGACAAGATGGACAGACAAGGTTGACAGACAAGGTGGACAAACAAGGTGGACAGACAAGATGGACAGACAAGATGGACAGACAAGATGGACAGACAAGATGGACAGACAAGGTGGACAGACAAGGTGGATGGACAGACAGACAAGATGGACAGACAGACAAGATGGACAGACAAGGTGGACAGACAAGGTGGACAGACAAGGTGGACAGACAGACAAGATGGACAGACAAGATGGACAGACAAGGTGGACAGACAAGATGGACAGACAAGATGGACAGACAAGATGGACAGACAAGATGGACAGACAAGATGGACAGACAAGATGGACGGACAAGATGGACAGACAGACAAGATGGACAGACAAGGTGGACAGACAAGGTGGACAGACAGACAAGATGGACAGACAAGATGGACAGACAAGGTGGACAGACAAGATGGACAGACAAGATGGACAGACAAGATGGACAGACAAGATGGACAGACAAGATGGACAGACAAGGTGGACAGACAAGGTGGACAGACAAGGTGGACAGACAAGATGGACAGACAAGATGGACAGACAAGATGGACAGACAAGGTGGACAGACAAGGTGGACAGACAAGGTGGACAGACAAGGTGGACAGACAAGGTGGACAGACAGACAAGGTGGACAGACAAGATGGACAGACAAGGTGGACAGACAAGATGGACAGACAAGATGGACAGACAAGATGGACAGACAAGATGGACAGACAAGATGGACAGACAAGGTGGACAGACAAGGTGGACAGACAAGGTGGACAGACAAGATGGACAGACAAGATGGACAGACAAGGTGGACAGACAAGATGGACAGACAAGATGGACAGACAAGATGGACAGACAAGATGGACAGACAAGGTGGACAGACAAGATGGACAGACAAGATGGACAGACAAGATGGACAGACAGACAAGATGGACAGACAGACAAGATGGACAGACAAGATGGACAGACAAGATGGACAGACAAGATGGACAGACAAGGTGGACAGACAAGATGGACAGACAAGATGGACAGACAAGATGGACAGACAGACAAGATGGACAGACAAGATGGACAGACAGACAAGATGGACAGACAAGATGGACAGACAAGATGGACAGACAAGGTGGACAGACAAGATGGACAGACAAGATGGACAGACAAGATGGACAGACAGACAAGATGGACAGACAAGATGGACAGACAGACAAGATGAACAGACAAGATGGACAGACAAGGTGGACAGACGAGGTGGACAGACAAGATGGAAGGACAAAATGGACAGACAAGGTGGACAGACAAGATGGACAGACAAGATGGACAGACAGACAAGATGGACAGACAGACAAGATGGACAGACAGACAAGATAGACAGACAAGATGGACAGACAAGATGGACAGACAGACAAGATGGACAGACAGACAAGATAGACAGACAAGATGGACAGACAAGGTGGACAGACAGACAAGATGGACAGACAAAATGGACAGACAAGATGGACAGACAAGGTGGACAGACAAGGTGGACAGACAAGGTGGACAGACAAGGTGGACAGACAAGATGGACAGACAAGGTGGACAGACAAGGTGGACAGACAAGATGGACAGACAAGATGGACAGACAAGATGGACAGACAAGGTGGACAGACAAGATGGACAGACAGACAAGATGGACAGACAGACAAGATGGACAGACAAGATGGACAGACAAGATGGACAGACAAGATGGACAGACAGACAAGATGGACAGACAAGATGGACAGACAGACAAGGTGGACAGACAGACAAGATGGACAGACAAAATGGACAGACAAGATGGACAGACAAGGTGGACAGACAAGATGGACAGACAAGGTGGACAGACAAGATTGACAGACAAGGTGGACAGACAAGATGGACAGACAAGGTGGACAGACAAGGTGGACAGACAAGATGGACAGACAAGTTGGAGAGACAAGATGGACAGACAAGATGGACAGACAAGATGGACAGGCAAAATGGACAGGCAAAATGGACAGACAAGGTGGACAGACAAGGTGGACAGACAAGGTGGACAGACAAGATGGACAGACAAGGTGGACAGACAAGGTGGACAGACAAGGTGGACAGACAGACAAGATGGACAGACAAGATGGACAGACAAGATGGACAGACAAGGTGGACAGACAGACAAAATGGACAGACAAGATGGACAGACAAGATGGACAGACAAGATGGACAGACAAGATGGACAGACAAGATGGACAGACAAGGTGGACAGACAGGTGGACAGACAGACAAGATGGACAGACAAAATGGACAGACAAGATGGACAGACAAGGTGGACAGACAGACAAGATGGACAGACAAGATGGACAGACAAGGTGGACAGACAGACAAGGTGGAAAGACAAGATGGACAGACACGATGGACAGACACGATGGACAGACAAGATGGACAGACAAGATGGACAGACAGACAAGATGGACAGACAAGATGGACAGACAAGATGGACAGACAGACAAGATGGACAGACAAGATGAACAGACAAGATGAACAGACAAGATGGACAGACAAGATGGACAGACAAGGTGGACAGACAAGATGGACAGACAAGATGGACAGACAGACAAGATGAACAGACAAGATGGACAGACAAGGTGGACAGACGAGGTGGACAGACAAGATGGACAGACAAGATGGACAGACAAGGTGGACAGACAAGATGATCAGACAATATGGACAGACAAGGTGGACAGACAAGATGGACGGACAAGATGGACAGACAGACAAGGTGGACAGACAAGATGGACAGACAGACAAGCTGGACAGACAGACAAGATGGACAGACAGACAAGATGGACGGACAGACAAGATTGACAGACAGACAAGATGGACAGACAAGATGGACAGACAAGGTGGACAGACAAGATGGACAGACAAGGTGGACAGACAGACAAAATGGACAGACAAGGTGGACAGACAAGATGGACAGACAAGGTGGACAGACAAGATGGACAGACAAGATGGACAGACAAGATGGACAGACAAGATGGACAGACAAGATGGACAGACAAGGTGGACAGACAAGGTGGACAGACAGACAAGATGGACAGACAAAATGGACAGACAAGATGGACAGACAAGATGGACAGACAGACAAGATGGACAGACAAGATGGACAGACAGACAAGATGGACAGACAAGGTGGACAGACAAGATGGACAGACAAGGTGGACAGACAAGGTGGACAGACAGACAAGATGGACAGACAAGATGGACAGACAAAATGGACAGACAAGATGGACAGACAAGATGGATGGACAGACAAGATGGACAGACAAGGTGGACAGACAAGATGGACAGACAAGGTGGACAGACAAGATGGACAGACAAGATGGATAGACAAGATGGACAGACAAGATGGACAGACAAGATGGACAGACAAAATGGACAGACAAAATGGACAGACAAGATGGACAGACAAGATGGACAGACAAGATGGACAGACAAAATGGACAGACAAGATGGACAGACAAGATGGATGGACAGACAAGATGGACAGACAAGGTGGACAGACAAGATGGACAGACAAGGTGGACAGACAAGGTGGACAGACAAGATGGATAGACAAGATGGACAGACAAGATGGACAGACAAGATGGACAGACAAAATGGACAGACAAAATGGACAGACAAGATGGACAGACAAGGTGGACAGACAAGATGGACAGACAAGATGGACAGACAAGATGGACAGACAAGATGGACAGACAGACAAGGTGGACAGACAAGATGGACAGACAAGATGGACAGCCTTGTCTGTCAAGATGGACAGACAGACAAGGTGGACAGACAAGGTGGACAGACAGACAAGGTGGACAGACAGACAAGGTGGACAGACAAGGTGGACAGACAAGATGGACAGACAGACAAGATTGACAGACAGACAAGATTGACAGACAGACAAGATGGACAGACAAGGTGGACAGACAAGGTGGACAGACAAGATGGACAGACAGACAAGATGGACAGACAAGATGGACAGACAAGATGGACAGACAAGGTGGACAGACAAGGTGGACAGACAAGGTGGACAGACAAGGTGGACAGACAAGGTGGACAGACAAGATGGACAGACAAGGTGGACAGACAGACAAGGTGGACAGACAGACAAGGTTGACAGACAAGGTGGACAGACAAGGTGGACAGACAAGGTGGACAGACAAGGTGGACAGACAAGATGGACAGACAAGGTGGACAGACAAGGTGGACAGACAAGGTGGACAGACAAGATGGACAGACAAGGTGGACAGACAGACAAGGTGGACAGACAGACAAGGTGGACAGACAAGGTGGACAGACAAGGTGGACAGACAAGGTGGACAGACAAGGTGGACAGACAGACAAGGTGGACAGACAAGATGGACAGACAAGATGGACAGACAAGATGGACAGACAAGGTGGACAGACAGACAAGGTGGACAGACAGACAAGGTGGACAGACAAGGTGGACAGACAGACAAGGTGGACAGACAAGGTGGACAGACAAGGTGGACAGACAAGGTGGACAGACAAGGTGGACAGACAGACAAGGTGGACAGACAGACAAGGTGGACAGACAAGGTGGACAGACAAGGTGGACAGACAAGGTGGACAGACAAGGTGGACAGACAGACAAGGTGGACAGACAGACAAGGTGGACAGACAAGGTGGACAGACAAGATGGACAGACAGACAAGGTGGACAGACAAGGTGGACAGACAAGGTGGACAGACAAGATGGACAGACAAGATGGACAGACAAGATGGACAGACAAGATGGACAGACAAGGTGGACAGACAAGATGGACAGACAGACAAGATGGACAGACAAGATGGACAGACAAGGTGGACAGACAAGGTGGACAGACAAGGTGGACAGACAAGGTGGACAGACAAGGTGGACAGACAAGATGGACAGACAAGATGGACAGACAAGGTGGACAGACAAGATGGACAGACAAGATGGACAGACAAGATGGACAGACAAGGTGGACAGACAAGATGGACAGACAGACAAGATGGACAGACAAGGTGGACAGACAAGGTGGACAGACAAGATGGACAGACAAGGTGGACAGACAAGATGGACAGACAAGGTGGACAGACAAGATGGACAGACAAGACACAGACAAGACACAGACATATATATTATATCATATAAAAGATGGATACCTCTCTTCCTGTTGCAGGTGACCAGCAGACATATACCATGATTGTAGTTACCTGCCTGGCGGTGGTTATCTGCTTCTGTCTACTGGGAGCCGCTTTCTATTTCTGTTGCTGGAACAGAGTCGATGGCGGCGACGACAGCAGCAGCACTCAGGATGAGGATGTGCATGTGTGAGTGTTTATTATAGAGTTATTGTACTTTAGTACACATTTGTGATGTGTTTCAGGGAAATGTGTTGCAAAATTTCTATTTTTCAAAGTGTTTTATTTTTGTTTTTGCAAATCGACTTTATTTCCTTAACCTGCTCTCTTGGCCTCAACAATGCTAAACCAACTTTTATTTCGGTTTTATTTTTTGTGTTATGAACTGTAGGTTTCACCATAATAATATACTCACATAATTAATATAATACATCTTTTCTTATCTGGAAGTATAACCACTGATACAATCATCATATGCACTAAGAAAGAGAACATTGGTAAACTATATATTATTATCTCTCCATATCTCAAGAATGTAAACCATATGTGATGTGTTTCAGGGAAATGAGTCTTAAGTCGCAAAATTGATACTTTTTAAACTGTTTTTTTCACACGATCACATTATTGGAATGTTCTAATTTTTTAAGGGTTGATAACTCATGGTTATATCAATCTATCTCTCAAATTTCAGGACAACCTATGTAATATATCCTTTCATTTTAAAGGTCCTCATATGGGCTACATTTAGTTACTTTACTGTTTATTGACCCCCAGGAATATTGGAAACTTTTTTTTTCAAAAACGAAAATATCAAACTTAAAATCTAGAAATACTTATTAGATTATAAGACTGTTTACTATCATTGGAATCGGCTTGATCTCCTCTATTCAAATATAATGATATCTCAAAATCTATTTTTTGCGACTTATGACTCATTTTCCTGGAACACATCACATATATTAAATATCTCTCAATATCTCATGACTGTAAACCATATATTATTTATCTTTTGTCATAATTTACAACAACTATAAAGCATAGGTATACCTCCTGATTTAAATTATTTTTCAAAGTGTTTATTTTACAAGATCACTTTATTGGAATGTTCTGATCTTCTCATATGGAGTATATTTAGTTACTTTACTGGTTATTGCCCCCAAGAAATATTGCAAACATTTCTTCGAAAATAAAAATATCAAACTTAAAATATAGATTATTAGACTGTTTACCATCATTGAAATCGGCTTCTTTTCAAATATGATGCTATCTCAAAATCCATTTTTTCACACATCACATGTGGTCTTATATACATGTACACACATTTGTGATGTGTTTCAGGGAAATGAGTCATAAGCCGCAAAAATTCATATTTTTCAAAGGTTTTTTTTTACAATATCTCTTCATTGAAATGTTCTGATTTCTAGAGGGATTATCACTTATTGTCATATGAATCGATATAACAAATTGCGGGACATTGTATTAAATATATCCTTGCGTTTTGAAGGCCTTCATATGGAGTATATTTAGTTACTTTACTGGTAATTACCCATCCAGAAACATTGCAAACATTTCTTTTCAAAATTGAAAATATCAAACTTAAAAGATGGAAATACTTATTAGGTGTCCTAGTGTTTACTATCATTGGAATCGCCTTTTTCTCCTCTTTTCAAATATGATGATATCTCAAAAATCTCAAAAATGTTTGCGACTTATGACTCATCTTCCTAAAACGGATCACATTTGATCTGAAACAATACATCTAAGATGAGCTACACAAGCATATCCCACTGAGTGGGATACGGGAAACAACTGTTTATCATGTTTTACCTTGTTCCCCAGATATATCTGAATGAAAGAACGAACATTTTTGAGATTGGTAAAATGAGAATTATTGCATTTGATGTAAAACTTTGTCCAATAATTTTTTTCTAAAATAAAAAAAATCTGGGCTTAAGGCCAAATAAAGCCGACCGCTAATTGTAGTTCTCCTTCTCTCCACCAGGACACACTTTACCCATGCGACGCACTTCAACCAGAATAGTTTCAAGAAACCAATGGTGATATGAGCGCTGAGCATGGAGGGGGTTATAGCACCATCAGCACGACATAACCTGATAATAAGTGATACCATAGTAACAGTGTTTGAGCAATATATATAATATTATGATAAATGGCTTAACCATCTTTCTCTCTCACTCCTCTCTCCCTCTCCTCTCTACCACTCTCTCTACCACTCTCGCTCCCCCCCCCCCTCTCACTCTCTCTCCATCTTTCTCTCCTTCCCTCCATCTCTCCCTCTCTCTCTCCCTCTCTCCCCCTCTCTCCCCCTCCTTCTCCCTCCCTCTCCTCCCTCTCTCCTCTCTCTCCATCTCTCCCTTTTCCCCTCTCTCTCTCCCTCCCTCTCCCCGCTCTCTCCCTCTCTCTCCCCCTCTCTCTCTCCCTCTCTCCATCTCTCTTTCTTCTCTCTCTCTCCCTCCCTCTCTCTCCCTCCCTCTCTCTCTCCCTCTCTCCATCTCCCCCTCGCTCTCCACCCGCTCTCTCTCTCCCTCCCTCCCCTCTCTTTGTCTCGAATTGGTCGCTCCCCACTCTCTCCTCTCTCCCTCTCCCCAACTCCTCTCTCTCTGTCTCTGCCTCTGTCTCTCCCCTTCTTTCTCACCCTTGTCTCCATCCCTCTTCTTCCCCCCCCCCCCCCCCCGCCCTTCTGTCCCTCCTCCTTCTCCCCCCTCCCCCTTCTGTCCCTCCCTCCTTCTCCCCCCTCCACCTTCTCTCCCTGTCTAATCCTGTTGCTTACACTACATCTATTATACATGCCTGTATTATCTCTAACTATTCTGTGTTTCAAAATGGCATGCGAGAATGCGGGAGAGACTCCTCGTATGGCAGCAAGTCAAAGTCCAATAAAAGTTTAATCAATCAATCAATGTACTGCAATCTCCTATTAATAATTTTGTTCTACTGGTTATTTTAACAAATTAAAGAATACCTCTTTATTATTATTATAATTATTATCATTATTATTATTATTATTATTTGGCTGTTGGAGGTGGTGAAATGGGAAATGTTAAAGATGTTTGGCAGACAATAAAGATGACTTTATGTAGAAAGTTTAATTTCTTAGGAAAAGGAGAATAACTGTTAGAATTGACATGTATCTGCACAATATGGTACCGATTCTGAATAAAATGGAGCCAAGTAAATTCGTTATTTCGCCTCAATGCATGTCAAAGTGTTCCAAGGTCAAAACTACCATAACGAGCTATTAAGAGGGTCAGATTTTCAGAAAATGTACAATTGGCAGCTGTACACATTTTGTAAATTCTGCAAAATTATGCTCCAATTTGGTCAATACTAGGTAAATTCGGTATATTCGGCATTGCATTGATTCTAGATCTGTTTGGAAAGGTTGAACTGTATTTTAATCTTTATTTTCGTCTGAAATTTGGGTTGTTTGATAGGATTGGCGAAGTTGAATTGTACATTTTCTGAAAATCTGATCCAAGAAGGCGAGAGCTCGTCGTTATTGGAGACATTGAGTACGAGTGGTGGAGCCACCTGGTGCACAGTGCTGCAACCATATCACGTCAGACGGACTGACTTAATACTAGGCGCCAAGGCTACTACCTACACTGACTTAGGACTAAATACTAGGCGCCAGGATATTACCTACACTGACTTAGGACTAAATACTAGGCGCCAGGATATTACCTACACTGACTTAGGACTAAATACTAGGCGCCAGGATATTACCTACACTGACTTAGGACTAAATACTAGGCGCCAGGATATTACCTACACTGACTTAGGACTAAATACTAGGCGCCAGGATATTACCTACACTGACTTAGGACTAAATACTAGGCGCCAAGCAGTAAGAGGTTGTTTGGTGAAGGTTCAATTTTAATGTTATACTTAAATATTGCATGAGGATTTTACGATTATAGATTGTTTTCTTATCTATAACCTCAAGAGTGAGTCATTGAGTAGCACTGTCTCTATCTCATTTACACCCAGATAATTTGGGATGTGTTCCAGGGAAATGAGTCACAAGTCACAAAGTTGATATTTTCCAAAGTGATTTATTCACAAGATCTCTTTGTTCGAATTTCCTGATATAATTTTTTTGGAGGGTTAAGTGCTCTGAATTTGCAAGACACTATTAAATATATTGTTGCGATTCGAAGGCCATCCTATCGAGTATATTTGGTTACATTACTAGTTATTTCCCACCCAGAAATATTGCAAATCTTTTCAAAAATAAAAATATCAAAGATGAAATATAGAAACACTTCTTAGATGTCCTTAATGTTTACCATCATTGGAATCCGCTTGATCTCATCTTTTCAAATATAATGATTTCTCAATATCCATTTTTTTAATTTAATACATTATGCTATATTATAATTATCAAATTTAAATTTTAAAAATAAAATGTCAACTGACTGCCACACCCACTCCCAGCCGCCCATCAGAGATCAATTATATACGATAATAAATTAATGTATAGTAGGATCGCTCTGCAAAGTTGTTTTTCTTTTAAAACGATATTACATTTCTTATTTATTTTTCATTTTATTTATTTTATTTCTTATCTTTTTTTTACATAAACTTCTTTATTCAATATGTCAACAAATCTTTCCTCTCTCCAGAGCAAATCGACATCGAGAAGTACATATGCTCTATTCCTGATGTTCATGATATTTGTATGGTAAAAAACTTCTCTTTTTCCCTCACTAGACTAAGATAAGACAACAATTCGCTAGAGAAATTTGTATATTATATATATGGGTACTCTTATTATTGTTCATTGACATTTTGAAACTTCGCCCAACGAGATTAATTTACATCAAACGTATTTCATAGCTTTTGTAATTTACTGATATTTAATTCATAATATATTCATAATATATTGAACCAAACACTCATTTAATGTTTCAATAGAACAACTCCCTGCTCTATCTGTCTCCCTCTTCTCTTTCTCTTCTCTCTTTCTCTCTCTTTCTCTCTCTTCTCTTTTTCTCTCTCTCTTTCTCTCTCTCCCTCTCTCTCTCTCCCTCTCTCTCCTCCCTTTCTCTCTCTCCCTCTCGCTCTCTTCTCTCTCATTCTCTCCCTCTCCCTCCCCCTCTCCCTCCCCCTCTCGCTCTCTTCTCTCTCTCTCATTCTCTCTCGCCACTTCCCTCAATCTATCCTCACTCTCTCCCTCTTAATTCTTTCTCCCTTTCTCTTCTCTCTCTCACTCTCATTTCTCTTTCCCAGCTTCTCTTTTCTCTTCTCTCTCACACTCGATCTCTTCTTAGTAGTTAAGACGTCCGTATGGCGTATAACAAAGATGATGTAACAGGGATTAGATAAGGGGGCTGATAAGTGACCCAGTTACTGATAAGTGACCCAGTTACTGATAAGTGACCCAGATAAGGGAACGAGGTCAGTGACCTCAGGATGTGAGGTCACTGAGTGCACTTGCCCTTAATGATTGGAGGTGGGAGAGATTGACCTTAGTGCACTTGATTGACCTAGTTTGGAAAGAGATGGGAGAGAGAGAGGAGAGAGAGAGAGAGAGAGAGAGATGAGAAGAGGGGGAGATAGGAGAGGGTATGGCTATGTACAAATAACATGTGGCTTCGATGGATGTATGGGGGTGCAGGGGGGTTTGGGCAGGTGTGAGTGAGTGAGAGAGCGAGAGAGCAAAAAAAAGAGATCAGTGGAATGAGTTTAAAAAGTTGAAATATAGTAAAAATGCATATAACATTTGCGGGATATGTGGATCATCATTTTTGTATTTTTATTTGTACTGGTTGTAGGGTAAACATCAATTTTGTTTAAAAATAAATGACTTATACTGACCATTTTTTTTTGATGGACAAATCACTTTATATTTAAACTATGCATGGAAATATTGGCTTCATACACTTTTGCAAATGTATTACTGACAACTCATACGTCGTGAACGTTTTTCCAAATCATGAGTCACTTAAACCTAATTATTTTATTTTTAATGAACTTATAGTGAATAGACCTAATTTATATTGTACTATTAATATTATTATTATTTTTGTAGTGACTGAACACTAACTTATTTTGATGACATATATTAGATGCATTGAAAACTCAAGGAAAGAAAATTGGTTTTCAGGTTTACCTTGGAAAGCACATATATCTAACAATAGTAAGAAAGAACTCAAGTGTTTACATGAATATTTGCATGGATATTTGCACATACTGCAGGTACCACGACCCACTTGGTTCAACGCACAAAGGTGTGTTTCTTTCCCATAAAGACGTGGTATGCACATGGTAGATAGGAACGAACGAAATGCCACAACGATTTGTGGCTGCCGCCAAAGGAAAAGCCTTAAAGCAGAAATTTGATTTAGCAATGTGCTGTGTAAGTGACAATAATGTATATTTATTTATATGTATATACTTATAGCTATACCTACATTTATATTTAATAAGAAATTACCCGTATTAACGTTATATGAAATAGTACAACAAATAATGCATTACTGAAGACCTAAGATCAAGGTAGAAGAAACCAAAGACTACCGGTTACAACAGAGGCAAAAGTATACAAAAACATACATTGCAAACTAAACAGGATACCACGTGAACTATATTAGTTCAGGCATGTCATAATAGTAAACGACATGCTGAAGAAAGGGTATCCTATTTAGTTAATGTAAAAATTATTATATGACTTTTTAATACATATGTGAAAAAAAGATAGAGAAAGACGCTGAAACGCCGGGACTATCTAAGCGGGCATAAAAAAAAGCTGAATGAATGTAAGCTAAATGGTAGTCCATTTGTGCTAATAGCATACACTGCAAACTAAACAGGATACCACGTGAACTATATTAGTTCAGGCATGTCATAATAGTAAACGACATGCTGAAGAAAGGGTATCCTATTTAGTTAATGTATGCTCTGTGTAAGTATGCAAAGAAAAAGACCTTTTTATTTAAAAATAAGTTAGAAAAACATAAACCAATTTATAAAATACCAATGTACTATTTGCTTTTGTGAGTATATGTATATAGGCGCAATGAAATGATAGTTTAGAGCTAAACTAATAGCATGCCAGGGACTAATGACAAACGCTTTTACAAAAGTAGCATTCTACCACTTTTGCTAACCGTTTTAATGTGTGATGAACTGATGTGTGGATAAAGCGTTTACAGCTATATTATTAGCATGGCAGTGACGCATTATCTATACCACAAGCATAGTAAATGGCAATATTGATAGGGAACAAGCAATTGGTTAATATATAAGCGTTAATATTTATGTCTATTATGGGAATATTAGTTTTTTTGCACAAGTAGTACAAAAAGTAACAACTGCTACCGGACGTGAAGGTTTTCCCATGTTAAGCAGTCACTTAATTTTATGTGTGTACTATTTATATCTTAATTATGTGCATATGTCTTATATATATATATATACAAAACACCAAGTATCTAAAAAGGTACTACTAATAGTACCCCCATTACCACATACAAGACTACAATACCGTCACAAACCTTAGACCCAACATACAATACCGTTACCAACCTTAGACCCAATACCGTCACAAACCTTAGACCCAACATACCACAGTGTCAATATTATATATTGACACTTAATGTTCTTTATGTTATTAATGAAATGTCCATGCATTTAAGTATTTTATTCTAATCTCAGGTAAAAGATGAAGCAGCCTTTTAAAAACATTGTCCATTAAAAGTAGGTGCCATGGAAGGCGTATTACCTGAAACCCGGAATCCCCAGCGTGTCTTACCACGCGCCATGTGCCACAGTGTACACTGATAGCCCTAGGATGTGCCATAACATCAAGAAAGAAGTCACTCATGTCACTTAATCTATGGAGATCCATATCCCCAAATGCTGGGAACGTACCACCTGCCATACTAAACATTAACCTTGGATTAGCCAAGGGATTGCCAAAATCGGGTACACATAAAGTTATATACAAATCTTCGGACAAATGCCAAATTGTTTCACTTTCATAATATTCTGAATAAGCCATTGTAATAATGATTGTGAGTATGATACACAATATAACTTGTTTATAGTACAGTAAGCTAAATGCCTGTCTATTGAAATATAAAAATACTGCAATTATTAATTACCTGACATATAAATTAGTTAAAATAAAGTGATGGAAAAACCCCTGTACCTGGAAATAAAGCTATGTTACAATAATAATGGAAACAAAAGTGTAAATATTACCAACGATCCTATATCGTTCATCGACGCCAGTCAGTGCACGAATGACGCTACATTGTATTACCATACATTATATACGAAATGGTTATCACCCGGCTTTACCAAAGACAGACCTTTTAATCATAGATGACGCTTTGCACCATGCTTAATCCCAGCCATACTGCCTGCATTTGTTTCCATCCTAATGATAAGATATGCATTCTTTTTGTGATTAAGCGGCCTGTACAAATCCGCTTCTTTGTTACAGAATGACGCAAACAACAGATAGCTACCGATGTAGCTTCTTTCCCACAACGCTATACAAAGGGTTTGACTGATATAACACGAAAAAGTTGCATAACAGATAGGCACACAAGCATTCATACACTGTAAGCTATGCTGATAATAACACGTCCTATCTATTTTATTTTATACCGAATGATAAACCGTTATAGAGGCATCATATGACGTACTTTTTACATATATTTATTAGATACATATATATATATATATACATATAATCAATAAAATATATTAAACGAAGAACGCCCCTTTTTTTTTATAACCTTTTATATATATAAGACTATCTGTTTAGTTATACCATTTATTTGCATACACACATACACACAATGGATATCAAAATTATATTTGTGATTCTTGGATACTTTATTCATTTGATACAACCAGTAGAATGGCTACGATGTGGTAATACAAAACTTTGTTTCTGCAGTGGAAGGGAATTGGTCTGTTTTGGATCAAAAATATTTCGTTTACCATTGTTTGGTATTGTGAGAAGAAGATCAATTCGCATAGCTACAATAAGAAATACCCACCTGACATCACTCGATGAATTAAGCATGGAACATTGGCCTGTTTTGTATAAGTTAAATATATACAACAATAATAATCTATCAGACTGTAATGGTAGTAAAAAAAGAATTAGCGCCGAAAGAAGCAACTTAATTTTGTACATGCCATGCCCTATGTTAACAACTGTGTCTGATAATATATATACTACTGAACAACATTTAACTGAGACCTCAACTATGAATATTACAACAACCCTAATACCAGAACCTGACAATTGGCATATTATATTATATGCAATATTAGTAACATTTATAATACTTATTATTTGCACATTGGCTGCATGTATAATATGTACGTGTAAACGTTACTATGAAAACAAAAACAAATTTAATATTAGTTTGAGTCCTATATACATGCCCACGGTTGAGACTAACTTTTAGGCGGTACACCTTACCTTTTAAGAATGTTTACGTTACCAAGGTAACATGGAAAATCCCCATCCCTTTCTTATTCTCCTGTGCATTGGTCAGCACCCTACTAACCTTGTCACCCCTAGTTTATTACCCTTGTTCTTTGATTCATAGTAACCGTCTTAGAGTCCCTTTTGAACCTGCCTCTTGGAGAGTCAAGACGGTATTGAAAATGTCTAATACGTTGACGATACTGTTGGTGTGTTTTGTGCTGTGTATTAACTTTTCACATGCATATAGATGTGCCAAAAAGTGCACATGTTTTAGGGAAACGAGCATTGTGAAATGTGCGAACAAGGACCTGTTCGCCTACCCCAATTTGAGGTTTCTAAGAGGTTACCGAAAAGTTGATCTGCATGGAAATAACCTGAGCAAGCTACCACCGCTGTACTATTTCGCCATATTTCAAAGGATAGATCTACGAAACAATAGGATACAATGCTACGAAAGACCTCATCCAAAAGTAATTCTCGACTACTGCCCTGTGTACGACATTTCCAATAGCACGACAACGAACAACACAGATCAAGCAAACAGTACCGGAATTTTGGCCAATACCTCAAAATCAAAAGAAAACGGGCCCGCCATTTATGTAGGCATCACAACTGGTTCATTGGTTGGATTCGGTGTGATTATTTCCGTAATTGTTGGACTTTATGTAAAAAGAAACCAATTACAGTGTCCCGGACAAATGCCCTACCCACACTATGAAGACACCGCCGCATCACAGCACCGGGAAAAAGGCGCGGGTAACACTGACGAAACTGAAGTAAAAAAACCGGCTACCAAAGAACAGACCCCAAAGGTATATAGGCTTTATTGTTTTTGGGTAGAAACAGCTGTAAACATAAGCATGTTGTGTACAAAATATAAAAAAAAATATATATATATATATATTGTAGATTCATTTTTTTTGTTTTTATTAATATAGGAAACATGCAAAAGTGTTGCTACCGGTGAAAGCGCTTCTGGTCATTACGATGCGGCAACATTCGTACAAGAATTTGGACCTTCAGCTCTTACTGGAGTTGACGGTAAAAGGGCTGGCAAGCGACCCATCAGCTCTTTGTATAACCCCTACCGTAGACCTGCCCCTAAACCACCAGCAAAGCAACCAGAAAGGGTGTCTATTGTAAAACCTCCTACACTTGTGATTAGTTGCGACCATACCAATGTTGCTATGAAAGACCTAAGCATGCTTCCCCGCAGACCACCCCCCTCACCTTTACAAACAAGCCCAGAAAAAGTTCGCAAGGTTACCAATGAGGCAGCAAAGGACAATTACTTTTTTAAAACTGACCAATTGTAAATAGCTATTTTTAGTACATGGTTAAAAAGTATGGTACTTGATTGAGTTACACTTGTTACCTTATTTAAATTAGTTATGAAGTGAAAAAACAAAACCGTATGATATGTTACTTTTTAGTTAGTACAAGTCTTGCCGTATGGATTAGTATATGGCTGAGAATGTAGACAAAACCGTATGATATGTTACTTTTTAGTTATTACAAGTCTCGCCGTATGGATTAGTATATGGCTGAAAAAGCAGTACAATATGTTACTTTTTAGTTAGTACAAGTCTCACCGTATGGATTAGTATATGGCTGAGAAAGCAGTACAATATGTTACTTTTTAGTTAGTACAAGTCTCGCCGTATGGATTAGTATATGGCTGAGAAAGCAGTACAATATGTTACTTTTTAGTTAGTACAAGTCTCGCCGTATGGATTAGTATATGGCTGAGAAAGCAGTACAATATGTTACTTTTTAGTTAGTACAAATCTTGCCTATTGATTAGTATATGGCTGAGAAAACAGTACGATATGTTACTTTTTAGTTAGTACAGATCTTGCCCTATTGATTAGTATATGGCTAAGAAAGCAGAGAAAACAGTACGATGTGTTTTTACTTTGATATTGCATGGACAAGGTATATTATTGTCATATAAGATGTTAAACACACCTATAAAAGTGTATATAATAAAATAGTGCAATATATATATATATTATTTGTGGCTGGTTATTAACATGTTTTTTTAATATATCAATAGCATTACTATACTACACCTATCTAATCATATCATGGTTATCTATTCTATAGAGTAGTCAGTAAATGGCGCGAGATTTTGATTTAGATAAATATAGCTGAATACCAAGTACCAATGGAAAAATATATATGTCCCACCTTTTGTCCCCCTATTTTTACGTAAACATGTACCTTTAGCACTTTTGGTTGTCCTACGTCACATATAGATAAATTGTGAGATTGGAAAAAAGTATAAAAGGCGTCTAAATATGTAGAGAAATGTTATTAGCAGTTGTGAAATGCAGGGAGAGAAAGGGGCCTTTATTCCTATTCTACCGATTGAATAGTCTATTAGACAGACCCTACGGTATGTATCTTTACATTATATTGTCAATATCTTTACACTATATTATTGTTTTTTAGTAACGTATTAATAACACATAGAATAATGTTAATATGCTAGCTGTTAGTTTGCTGAACTTACACTTTTTTATTTTAGGCCAATTCTATATATTTAAATATATAAATTTTTAGATGAGTGCAGACGAACTTAGTGGAGATGATTTGCTTGACAGTCTGCTAAAGGAGGTTGGCTTATTTGACTCGGACCCTACATTACTTGAGAATGAAGCTAATAATAATTTGGATTCATTTGATAGCTCAGAAATTGTTCAAATGATTAATCTATATGATGAGATTGATTATTTAACAGAAGGATGTTTTAATTCATCGCCTCCTAAACAAAATGTAAGTTATCTTTGCTTGTTCAAACACTATTTAGGGTTACGCGAGGGCATACAGTGACCTACATGGTTTATTTATAGAACGCTTTGGGCTTTTCTATGCCGACGTCATTTAAAGGATATTCCTAAGCGTATCACTTGATACGGGAACTTGACCTACATGTTCTATTTATAGTGTGTTTGGGTGTTTCTATTTTGACGTCACACACCCATATAATATCTCGCTAGGCGAGAGAGTTTACATGAGAACATACGGGTACTTTCAAAATGGCTTCCAAGGAAGACAAAGATACGTTGTGATGCTTTATAACATAACAAACATTAGACTTTACATTTATTGCAAATATCTATATACAGTGTAAAGTACATTTATTCAATGTGTTTGTAACTACTATACCTTTATACCATTAAGCATGCCTGTGGAATGTGTGAAAGTAATTATTTATATCGGTAATTTAGTGTGCGTACACACTACAGCGTATCGTGCGATGCCTACATTACATGTTATTTATTTTGTTAGGTTGACAAAGGGCAACTAAGAGATGTATCTAATGTAGAGTGGTCACCTTCCCAGCAAAAGCTACCTTTAAAGAAGAGACGGTTAAGATTTGATGGAACTAACGAACCAAACAAACGGCTAAAACATGGTGAAAATGCAGAAAATACACAGCCGTCTTCTTCGGACACTACTACGGTAACTTATAATAACAATATATAAATATATGCCTATAGTCTTATTATTATATTATGTTACAATATGTGACGCTGAACTTTGCCATTGTAGGAATGTAGGGATACGTTAATATCACCTCCACCTATATTTTGCTTTATAGATTTGGGTAAGTGTGCGAAAGACATATAGTTTGTAAACCATACTAGTCTGACACCTGGTGTTAAACGTGTATACTAACTATTTATGTTTAAAGATAGATATTTTACACACTATACATGCGTTTTATTTTATATATATTTTATTACAATGTTACATATGTATACATAATATATATTGCAGGTAAATGTAACAGGGGCATCTTTAAATCCTTCAAATCAGCTAGCGGTAAATGGTGCTTTAGACGCTCAAAAGACCAAACCTTGGAACCAACCGTCTACATCAGCCATACAGCCATGGGAGATTGCACCTGAACATGCCAATAAACAGGTACTACCTATAATTTATAATGCTTTACTTATTATATATATATTTTGATTGTGTTATATACTAGTATATAACACCTGGTGTTAAAACCTGTATACTAACTTTTTAGGTTTAAAGATGGATATTTTACACACTATACATGCGTTTTATTTTATATTTTATCACAATGTTACATATGTATATATAATATATAATATATTTATATGAAAGCTTATTGTTATATCTATATATATATATATATATATGTTAATTAAGTAAGATGTATAATTAGTGTTTAATTTTAAATAGGTGGTAGAGCAAAGTTTAGAAGAAGACGATTTAGAACCAACTTCCGAAGGACGTTTCAAACCAACTCCCAAAAAAGATTCTGAACAGACTTCTACACCAAGCACAGACCAAGCACCTGCCTTTGATCAACATGACGAAAATGCTAAAGAACATGACAAACAATTCTCTCAAGAATCAGCCTTAACACAGACAAACTTGCAAGTACCTTTAGTAAATAATGACAATAACCCAATATACACATTTAGACGCCATGGTGTACGTCGCTTTTTAAATGATGGTGCTGTCGACACAACATACGAAGTAGTATTTAATGACAGGTTTAATGGTGTCAAACTTTCTGACATGTATGGCCATTTGGAACAAATGTTTCAAGAAGTGTTGGCTATTGCAACAAGAGGTTTGCAAGATGATGATGGTATACGCATTATTTTAAGACATAGAGATATCAACGATATTGTTATACCCCTTACAAATGTTGGTAGCTTGACAGTTCAGGATATTTTTGAATATATTCAAAATGTACTTAATAGCAACGAAGATATTAAAATGAATAACAATTTTAATATCATAATTGGAACTATCAAAAGGCCTGTTGGGGGAATTGGAAGAAAAATGTTTAACCTTGTTCAGGATATTAAGGATAAAAGAGCTATCATTCAAATTGAAAATCAAGATGACAACATGTGTATGGCTAGAGCCGTTGCAGTTGCATTTGCCTCAACCTCAACTGTTTCAACAAAAACTTTTCATGATCTAACCAAACATATGAACAATCTAAGCACTGTGGAAAAAATAATTTCTATTGGTAAAGTTTCTGAATCTTTTTATAGCAATATAAAATGTTCATCTCAAAATAGATATGCGCAAACTAGATTGGCAACAGCTCTATGTACACATGCACATGTTGATACATCCAAACCTGCATCTCTTAACGATGCACTAGCATTTGAAAGGGTAATAAAAATGGGTATAGGAATAGTTTCAGCCAGTTTGGGCAATAAATTTATGCGTATACCTTCTGTTGATGAAAATGGCAACAATATCTATGATCAAAACATATACATCTACTATGTAGATGATGTAGATACAGTAGCCCAGATAGGTCATTACCATGCCATCACGAATATACAAGCTTTATATGGATCTGCATACTTTTGCAAATTTTGTTTACACCCATATTCTCATGGTTTTAAACACAAATGTTCGCAAACATGCAATATATGTTGGAACACCGGTTGCACTCTTTCTGACACACCTGTTAAATGTAATGATTGCAATTTAACTTGTAGAAGTCAAGGCTGTTTTGATGACCATAAAAAGGTAAAAAAAGGATCAAAATTATCAAACTGTAGTAAAAAATGGCAGTGTAAAAAATGTAAAGCAATAGTAGATAAAACAAAACGAAAGGTTGATAGTCACAGGTGTGGTGAGTGGTTATGTGGTATGTGCAACATGTATATTGTTGGTGAACATTTGTGCTTTCAAAGAGCCATTAAACCTGAAAGTACAGCACATTTTAAACACATTTATTATGATTTTGAATGCAGACAGGATTCTGTTAATGAGTGCAAAAAGGGTAATGCACAAGATATTAATGTTAGATGTTTTAAATGTAGGGATGCCAATGTTCAGTGTACAACATGTAGTAAATGCATCAATTGTAAAGAAAGTTGGTGTGGTTTACCTATACACAGACCCAACCTTGTAGTTGCACATTCGGTTTGCAATGTGTGTGAAGAACAAGACATAAACTTTTTATGTTCAAACTGTGGTAATAGATGTGAAGTGTGTAACAAAAAGGATAAAAAGGGTGAGTATGAAATGGCACTTTGTGAAAACAGTCTGTGCGGCAAAAGGGAAAAGGTCTGTGCTGGTGATCAAACCATAAACACCTTTGGAACATGGCTATTTAGTGAACAACACCGTAATTTTACAGTCTTAGCCCATAACATGAAAGGGTATGATGGCTACTTTATATTAAACTATCTTTTAGGGCAATCAATTATTCCAAATAATATAATATACAACGGGTCAAAAATAATGTACATGTCTGTTGGTCGAGGTTTAAACATGCGCTTTTTAGACTCTTTAAACTTTTTACCCATGCCTCTTGCTGCCATTCCCAAAGCCTTTGGTTTATCAGAACTAAAAAAAGGTTATTTTCCCCATTTTTTTAATACGCTGGCTAATCAAAATTATATTGGCGCCTTTCCAGACAAGAAATTTTACGGAGCAGATGACTTTTCCTGCAATCAAAAAGAGGTGTTTGACAAATGGTATGCTCAACAAGATGGTCGGTTTAACTTTCAAAGTGAAATATTGGATTACTGTCGCTCTGATGTTACCATTCTCAGGGAAGGTTGTATTAAGTTTAGACGAATCATGATTGGTATAACAGAAGGGGAAAACAACACTAGTGTAGATCCCTTTAAGAATATAACTATTGCAAGTGTATGCAAAACTGTTTTTAAAACCAAATTTTTGTGTGAGGTACACTCGGTAGTTGTAAAAGATGCAAATGGCTGCTGTCAAACCATAGTCGGTAGATATATGAATAATCACTGGGAATATGATATTGATGGTGCTACTGTAAGTGAACATAAACTTACCCAAACTAAAACAATCGTGTCTAAAAAATTTGTTTCTTCCCCTTTGGGACAAGTGCCTATGAGGGGTATGCATACCGATACACATAGTAATGATTCAATTTTATGGTTAGCCCATATGGCCAAAGTTAATAATATTTCAATTAGGCATGCACTTTCTCCCTATGGTGAGTACAAAATACCTGGAACACGTTACAAGGCAGATGGTTTTGATGCTGAAAGTTCTACTATTTATTCCTATTTGGGATGTGTTTTTCACGGATGTATTACATGCTTTGGTGATGTACACACCACATTAAGACACCCATACACAAAGGAACCACTTAGTGTTGTATATGCCCGAACCAAACAAAGGGAGTGTAAACTAAAAGAGTTGGGCTATAACTATGTTCCCAAGTGGGAACACGAATTTAAACAAGACGTAGCAAATAACAAAGAGTACTACAAAGAGCTAAAAATGTCTGTTAGTATGGAAGAAAGGTTGGACCCTAGAAAATCATTTTTTGGTGGTAGGACAAACGCTGCTAAATTGTACCATAAAGCTGCTGTTGGAGAGCAAATCAAATATATTGACTTTACAAGTTTGTACCCATATGTTAACAAAAAATGCTCATATCCTATCAAACACCCCACCGTGCTATGCGGAAGTAAGGTTAATCAAGATATTTCAAACTATTTTGGAATTGCCAAAGTAAAGGTACTGCCACCAAAAGGTTTGTACCATCCTGTTCTTCCATACACATCGTGTGGTAAGCTTAAATTTCCGCTTTGCAAGAATTGTGCCGACTTAGAAAATCAAAACACCTGTGTTTGTTCAGACAATAAACGATCTATAATAGGAACGTGGTGTACACCCGAGTTAAACAAAGCAGTTGAGCTAGGTTATAAAATTATTAATGTATATGAAGTGTACCATTGGGATCAAAAGTCATCGTTTGATGGTAAAAGCGGTTTGTTTTCCGATTATATCAATATGTTTTTAAAGTTAAAGCAGGAGGCTAGCGGGTGGCCTTCTTGGTGTACATCCGAAAGTAATAAAACCAGGTACATTAATGATTACGCTGACATAGAAGGCGTTAATCTTGATCGGGCAATGGTTAATAAAAACCCTGGTTTAAGATCTTTAGCAAAGCTATGTTTAAATTCATTTTGGGGCAAGTTTGGGCAGCGTAATAATTTTACGCAAACTTCCATCATTAACAGTATGTCTCCTAATGTTTTCTATGAGTTAGTAACAAGTAAAGCCAAACAGGTTTGTGACTTTCATATACTGTCCAAAGATGCAGTTGCTGTTATGTGGAAATATTCTGATGAGTTTATTCCTGTATCTACACATTCCGATGCAAACATTTATATCGCAGCATTTACAACGTGTTATGCACGTTTAAAACTTTATTCAGCTTTGGAACTGTTGGGCAAGCGTGTTTTGTATTACGATACAGACTCTGTTGTATTTATTTCTAAAAAGGGGTTGCCTGAACCGCCTCTAGGGGATTATTTGGGGGACTTTACAAGTGAATTACATGACAGTGAACATATAACAGAGTTTGTTTCGGGAGGTCCCAAAAACTACAGTTATTTAACATCACAAGGTTCTCAGGTGTGCAAAGTTAGGGGTTTTACTTTAAATGCACGAAATTCTAAGGTTATCAATTTTAAGTCTGTTCTCAAAGAAGTTTTAGGTGAAAAACAACATGCATATTCTGAAAACCCGCACAAAATTGTTAGAAATAAGAAAAATGTAACTTTACATTCAAAGTATGAGAAAAAGGCCTATTCTGTTGTATATACAAAAAGAGTCATTGGGGAAAACTATTTTACATATCCCTACGGTTATTAAACTACGAGTAAATAAAACAATACACAACACATTTATATAATTATAGTTGTTTTTTATTATCAATACAGTTCATTATTTTCTTACATAATTCTAACATTTCTCGATTCATCAATCTGAACCATGCCTGGAAACTTGGCAGCAATCACAATCGTTACAGCATCTGGTAAAGCTGTCGCAAACTTAATTTCAAGCCTAGTATGACCTTTTTTAGGTTGATTAACCAGTTGTGTGCAGTCATCCTTACAAGTATTGAACTTATACAAACAAAATCCTTCTTTATACATTTCACGTGATATATGGTTGCTACTATCTTTATTATAGTTGTCTTCAAAAAGTGATAAGTATGCAGACATATAATTACCCGTTACATAGTCAGGTGTTAAAGGTATGGATGGTGTAGATCTCCCGTCAACGTAATAAGCTATAAAGTTGCATTTAAAATTCATAAATGCATATGGATTGGATTTATAAGTACCATTATATGCATCAGACTTTACTATGCCCACAATTAGTGAATCTGGCACACCACCTTGAAATATATCTTCACCTGTACATGACAGTTGTCCTTTGGCTACGGCAATTGATTTCATAACAGTTTCCTGATAAGGGTATATGGCAGGTTCTTTTTTTAGTTGTTCTGCATGTGATATCATAACATTAGGTGCTAACTCTACAGTATAAACCTTTAACACAGCGTCTAGTATATCTACTTTGTAATCAGCATCGTTATTTTTACTCATTAACTTAAACTTATTACTATTAGGTCTAAATTTAAAGCTAACCTGTACACCATTAGGTATAAACCGTTCCTGCTGACAAATATCTATGTATATAGGTCCTTCCATGTCAACAGGGTTGCTTTCTTTCATTAGTTGTGCTCTTTTTAAAAATGCAGGGTTTTCTCCATTAAGGGCATCAACATCCTCAATTTTGTCTTCGTCCTGGTAGTACAACTGGGATTGAAGTTTTGAGTCCTTGGGTCCTTGACCATAGTTAAGAAGCGTGTTAAAGTAAGCATAATAACAATAGTTTGTCGAAATGTTTGGCGAAATAACCTGTTGGTTTAAGCTGACGTCTACCTGGTTCCACAATGAGTGTAAAAACAGGTTAACAGGTCCAACATTAGCATCTGCAGGAGGGTTAGTGGCACCGGCAGTTACTTTTGGTAGTTTTTTCCCATCACCTTTGATAATACGACATTTGATCCTAAGGCGGGTTTTCTTTAGGTCCAAATACCTGTTTCCAGAGCCTGAAACATTAAATTCGAGTGCCCCTTCAGAATTTATTTGTCCCACAGGTCTGTATTCAATCCATTCAACACCTGTTATAGCTGTATTAGTAGGCGGTTTGTAAAATAAAGCAAGGTTCTCGGTGTGAGCTAAAGCCATTATAGTTGCCTTTTTAGATGCGATGTTTTAGTACGTTTCACCTTGGAAAGATTGCGTTTCACTTTGGGAGATTTTTTTCGTTTGCTGCTTGATTTAGAGTTGTTTACTGTTGGACGTCCTTTATGCAAATGACTTCTTTTTTTAGTTTTCTTTACATTTAAGGAGTTACAGGTTTTTCTTCTCTTGGGTGAACGGCCTGCTTGTTTAGGGGGTCCTTTGGGTTTTCTCTTTAGAGACTTGGCCTGTGCAACAGCTTGCTGGGTAGGGCTTACAATATTAAGGGATGTCTTTGTAATTGTAGAAGGTGTTGTGTCCCCCTTCAATGTCCATACACCGTGTTCATCAGGACATGCACTACCTTGAGACATGTCGCTATAGTGCTTTTGCCACTGTTTAGCTGTCATTGTGAGTCTTTTTGATAAATGTGTAGTGTACAGGTCGTCGGTTCATCGGGAAATGAAGGGGCAACCACGTTTCTGTCACTTTTTATACTTATTCTTATATTGCTAACCACAGGGTGTATAACTTCAAACGCCATGGAAGAATCATATCTTCGCACTATTCTGCCACCTTTACCAATTACTATTCTTTGAATAATAGGTTGTTTTGTACCATATATATGACTGTCCTTTACTAAATCGCAAAGTATCATTAAGTCAGACTTAGTATACGCATGTGTTTTTATATCCCTTAAAGCACAGTACCATGTTCCACCCTCCAAAAAGAGTGGCTCAACAAGTTCAGTAATGAATTCATAAGGACCATTGGCAGGGTGATACTCCACAGAGTCGGTACTGTTTAGAAATATAAAATATTCCTTTTCCATCGTTTCTACTGTGGTTCTATTATGTCTGCCTCGTTAATCCAACTGTCAAATTTCCGGGGCCAGTCGAGCCAACGTACCTTTACTTGAGCCACACCGTTTCTACGTCTTCTACCTACTATCTTTTCTATTTTAAAGTTGTCCTGATCGCTTATGTCAACCTTTTGAAGTTGCTGGTTGTAAAATGTTCCTTTTATAGGATCGTCAAACCAGTCAATCAAAGTATATATAGGAATTCTATTACGACGTCTCCTTGTGGCCACTTTAAATACTTCCCCAGACCACCTTTGTGAATATTCACGATCAAACTTATCAGGGGTATAAGGTATTCTTACATGATCACCAATATTAAACTTGTACTTTTGGTATGGATAATCAAAGTCTGATTTAGGTTTTCTCTTCAACTTAAACTGTTGCCATCTAACATTAGCTTCATTTTCTTTGTTCACATTTACAGGTTCAATCCCTAAGCTACCGTGTATTGTATTGTTGTAACTTGTTACAATGTCTTGAAGTACATTAATATAACGCAATGTATTGTTTTCAATCAAATATCTGTACAGCTTAGATTTAATGGTTTTAATACAACGTTCTGCATAGTTTGCTTGTGTAGAGTTGTTTGTAAAGTAAATAGAAACACCTTTCTTTTTCATATATCTTTTTACCTTTACATTATTATATTCACTACCCATATCAGTACGAAGTGCTTGCGGTTTTCTGCCTTCTGCAAATATCGAAGTAAATGCTCTTATCACCTCATCTGCATATTTGCTTTTTAACGGTCTCACCCATATAAATCGACTAAATAAATCAATTGCAAGAAGAAAATATTTATAATTGTCATTTTTCTCTTTCAATAGAAACATATTGGCTGTATCCGAATCCCAAATCTGATCAATAGAGTCAAAGTTAACATGATTTCTAGGAAATTGGGATGATACATGCCTGTTTATTGTATAGGAGTTTTCCTTTTCGTATGCACTTTTAATATCACTTAGTTTAATATCTGTGTTTGGGTCTTGCTTTTTTATACTTTGCAACGTCTTATTCGGCCCTTGGTAGCTACCAGGTGTAGCAGGATCTTTGTATCTATTTCTGATTATGTCTTCCATGACTCACAGCTTAATCCAGCGAATAGGTTTCTTGTTGTTCTTCTTCTTCTTTTTGTCTCGTTTATTTTTTATTTTAGCTATGTACGAATCGCTCACTCGAATTGTTCTTAGGGGTGTTTCACCTGGTTGTTTGTCGGACTGTGTCGCTGCAGGTGTAAATGAGGTATCAGTTTTTTGTGTTACTATGGGCATTGATGATAAAGAGTCAGTTTTTATATTAACTTCTTTTCTTTCCTCTTTTACAGGGGTCTCCAATGTTTCTAGTTCAATGTCACCAGTCACTTTTTTACATTCGTTTAAGGAACCTTTTAAGCTTTTGTATTTTTCAACAGGTATCAGTATCATTTTTTTAACACTCATGGTGCAAAGGTTAGTAGCACAGGTCTGGCAGCATGTAGTAGTAATACAACCAAATTGGGATTAGTTGCAATTTTGTCCTTTCTTTGTTTTATGCTATTTGATGTGTCTCCAATATATTCTATTTTAGATGCATATGGTTTAAGTATCTTCTTGTTTTTGTTTGTTATAGGTATAGCCCCATAAAGTATGTTAACAGCTATTTCTCCTATTGCAGTCACTTGTCCAGGTAATAAAGTTGCCAAAATAACCTTAACTTGCTTTTTGTCCGGTTTTTCACTTAAGAAGGTTAGTAGAGACCAATTCTGTTTCACGTGCTTACTCATGTCAAACTTTTACAAGAGTGTTACAAACAATCACTAATTGCATCCTTTTATACTTTTGGAATGTACACTACACAATCTTCATTTGGAAATATGTGGGTACGCAGTCTGTACTTGGTGTCGGCATGGGGACTGCTGTCTATAACAAGATAGCCATATTTTTCTTTTGTACTGTCCTCGTAAGCATCTTTTAAAATGTTTGTACGACCTGGGTACATTTGCTTGGCCAAATGTGTTATTTGTGATACGTCTCGAAGATTTTTAAACATCACAAGGTACCATGTGTTTAAAGCAATGGTTCGAGCATTTTTACCTGCTTGAAATAGGTTCTGAGTTAAGTAAAGTACACTAAAGTTTTTATGATGGCAACCTCGAGTCATCATCAGTTCCATTTCTTGGCTTTTCATAAGTTTATCCATTAGGTCGTCAATAATAACTAAATTGTGGTATCCATTGGACGACAATTCCTCTAGTAACTCTTCTGTAGGTAAACCTTCATGCATTGTTAGGTTAGGTATATTCTTCTCCATTTCGCTAAATATAGGCTGCCATATCCCATAGCAATACAGTATGGAATGAGGTGGATCTCTAGCAAACATGCCTTTCACATTTTTTAAAAAGTTAAATGTCCAAAAGGTCTTACCACTGCCTGTACACCCAACAACACACGTACTGCTGTTTGGTTCAAAAGGTAATAGACTTTCTACCTCCCACCACCGTTGGTCCTTCTCCGTAGACATCTTATTCGATACTAATGCATGTCACAATTATAAACGTTATTAAATATAGAAACAAATAACTAGTTGTTTGCAATATTTTCTTTTTTTTATTCTCAGCCAATGTCATTCAAATATTACAAATGATCACACAGTGTTTCAAATTCATAGTATGTATCGGATTTTTCAGCAAGAACATGTTCAGGGTTAGCATTTCTCAAACAATCAACTACATCGGAATATTTTACTCTATTTACATCAAATAGGTTCTTAACAACGTTTGCTGCTTCAATCAACCTTGGTGTCGAAATACGAAGATGACAAGGTCTTGCATGAAACTTTGTCAAGGTTTCAGGCTTGTCAAGACAGCCCAAAGTCATGTGGCTATCCTGCCCCGGCCTATTGTTTTTACACCCCGGGCATTGTTGTTTAATCCTCATTCGGTATTCAAGTTTTAGCAGGTGAGAATAAACTTTGTTTAGCAACGTTGAACAATTAGCAGTTAGTACATCATCAACATTAATAAGCATTTTTGTTTCTTTGTCTTCAATATTATTACGCTTAAATACACCGTCTGATACACAGTTTGACCTTATTAAATAGGCTGTACTCGATTCATCAGTCGTCTCCCCTTGGGCATTTACATACTTCCACGTAGATACTGGCACAGTGTTCATTTTTACTCGTTTTTCTTCTACGTCATATTCATCATCATCATCACCATTTTCAGTGCTCAATGAATGCTTTCGTCCTTCGTTTTTATTCGCCTCCACCGCTTCTTTCAACCCGTTATATTCAACCTCATTAATGTTCATGGAGAGTCCACTAAAAATATATAATAATGGTATACACTTTTAAAATTTGTATTCATTTACATTATATAAAGTCGGGTATAATGTATTATATGCAATTGGTAGTTTATAATATGTACTTACTGCAGTCTTTTCCCGTTTTCATCCAGCTTGTTGTAGCAAACATATATCTTGTCTTGATATTTAGTCAGTGACACGGTCCACACAGCCTTTTCATATATCACCCTTTCTACTTGTCCTTCTTCTTTAAATGTAGAAATGTCCACTAGAGGTAAACTATGTTCAACTAAAGTCCTAGGAATATAGGCTGTTCTCACATTGTTGTTGTTAAAAGGCTTCCTTTTGATCAGTTTAAGCGTGTTGGCTGTGATTTCAAGGTCAAAAGTATTGGTAATATGTACAGACTTCATGGCTGCTACTTGTAGTATGGTTAAAAGATGGTTCGGTCCAGTTTTATACATGTATACTAACCACGTGTTCTTGCTTATCTTCCATCATTACAGAATCATAGTATGGAATTATTGTCTGACATCAGCTTTTTTTATAATGGTATGTTTGTTAGGTTTAGTCGCAAACAACTAGGTTATCACCATCAGAGGAGCTATCATCACAGCAGCACCCTGTCTCAATCAAAGGTCGTGAGCATGGTTCGTCATAATCTTCGGAATGTTCTTCACATGCAATACAGTGCTTTGAAAAATCACTAGCCTCCCAGTATCCATATGCTGAATTGCAATGCTCACATCTAAGGTAATCTTCTTCTTCTTCTTCTTCTTTCCTCTCCTTCTGTTTTGTAGCTTTTATGACCGCATCTCCACAGTTGGCAACATGTTTCAAGAACCGTGCAGGTTCCCAGTACTTAAACTTCATATTACAGTGGCCACATGTCAAGCTGTTATCCTTTGTCGGTTCTGATCCACCCTCATCATCAACGTCGCCATTTGTTGCCTGTTTCTTTTTATTTTTCAAGTTTTTTTGGTCCTCCTCAAATAGGTGTTTTGCTTTGGCCAAAGATGCAGCTTTTTTAAGCGCAATAAGTGTCATACTGTCCGTCTGAAACTGTTTCAACTGCATTTCAAGTAGTACATTATGCTCGTGCAGTCTCTGGTTTTCTCTAGTGATTAATTCACACACATCACCATTCATCCTAATCTCTTTGGCATAACGTCTGTGTTCAGCTTCCATTTGGTTATATTTCCATTGAGCGGCGTACATTTCGTTTACTTGGCTGTGCAACCTCTTGTTTTCTACTTTTTGCTCATAAATATGGTCCATTATTTTACCAATCCATGTGTCCTTATTAAAGGAATCTTTGCCATAGGTATACGTATCCATCGTACTAAAAGAAAAAGGGTATGGTGTGCAGATTCAACAAGCTTTCCAAAGTGTATATATATATATATAGGGTTCAGCTATAGTCCCTTTTATACAATCCAAAAATTGCTATTTATAACGCTTATCAAATGTAATAATACAATAATCAAAGTTCTCATCACCACCACAACCACCAGTCACTCACACCTGTCCAAACCCATTCCTCTTATCTCTCTCCCTCCCTCCCTCCATCTCTCTCCCTCAAGTACCCCCCTTCACTCATCAATCCCATCACTCCTATAATTAGGTCAATCCACACTCTCTCTCTCTCTCTCTCAAAACAATAGGGCTGAGCAAGTGCACTCAGTGACCTCACATCATGAGGTCACTGACCTCGTTCCCTTATCTGGGTCACTTATCAGTAACTGGGTCACTTATCAGTAACTGGGTCACTTATCAGCCCCCTTATCTAATCCCTGTTACATCATCTTTGTTATACGCCATACGGACGTCTTAACTACTCTTCTTTCCCTCGATCTTCTCTTTCTCTTCTCCCGAGCTAGCACACCTCTCCCTTCTTTTTTCCCTTTAGCACACAGCCCCTCTCTCTTCTCTTCTCTCTCTAGCTCATTTCACTCCCCTCTCTCTCTTCTCTCCCTCTTTCGCCTTTCTTTCTCTCTAGTTCGCACTCCTCTCGTTCTTTCTCTCCTTCCCTCTTTCTCTCTCCCATCGCCCTCTTGCTCTTTCTCCCTCCCTCCCTCCCTCCCTCCCTCTCTTTCTTCTCCTTTCTCTCTGTCTCCCTCCTTTTCGGAATGTTTAATGCGGCCATGTTATGTCACTCCCCCCCCTCCCGGCCCCCTCCCCCTTTCCTGTCCTCTCTTTCTCCCCCCCCCCCCCCTCCCCCTTTCCCGTCCTCTCTTTCTCTCCCCCTCCCCCTTTCCTGTCCTCTCTTTCTCTCCCCCTCCCCCTTTCCCGTCCTCTCTTTCTCTCCCTCCCTCCCCCCTCCCCCTGTCCTCTCCTCTCGTTTCTCTCACACCATCTCTCGCTCACTTACTCGCGTGCCGCCGAGGCTGGATCCCAGCCAATCCTGACCTGGTGACCTAGTTATAAGTAGGCCAGGTAGACTGGCACCACGCCCCCAGATCTATGAGCGGCAGTAGCAGGTTGATTAGCATGTGAATGCCTGCATGGTGTGAGGTATTGCCGGCGGAGATCATCCCACCATAATAAGGCAGTCAGTGAATAATCCTGGACAAGTCCTGACTGCAGGTGTTTTATAATCATTAGGTAGAAATAGGTGTGGTCCTTGGTATGTTTTACTGTAAGGTCCAACATTGTTTTACATGAAAAGCTCATTATAGTAGGAGCAAGCTTTCCTGACTATTTCTCCATTGTTATGAAAACTTTTCCCAGTTTTTTTTTAATAATTGTATTTATTTATGTTTCTCATATGAAGTTTGCTACGGAGTTAGTGCATACACGAAAGTTCTACGACTGCTCTGCGGTTGAATATGACCGCTATGTGATTGATAGAGTGCTTGCAGGTAAAGCAACCTCATTCGCCCCTGATCCAATTGGTTCGTCGTTGTATTATTGGAGGCCTCGCCGCCAACTGACAGTAAGTGCTCCGCCACACACGTCCAGCCATAGAATAAATCTATAATGTCTAGTTTAGAATGATCTCGTTTTTTCTCCAACTTTTGTGCATAAGTCTCAGGCCTAAAAGGCTTACCTTGATCCTCTTTATTGTTCGTAGAACCCAACTTGCTTAGTGCATCAGAGAGCACACCAGTTAAAGCGTCAGCCGCAGGCACATTACCAGTCGGTCCCGAGGTAGAGCCGGCGCCCAAGACAGACCCGGTGACGGTATTAGAGGCGGGAGATCCAGACAATGGAGATTTGGCCTTCCCCAGCTCTAGGGACGCCACACGATCAACAAGCAATTTCACAGTCGCAGTAAGTGTAGAATCAACATTACCAGTACCACCAGTCGCACCACCATTAGAAGCGTCAGACTCAGGTAAAGACTCAATCTTCACTGAATTAGAACGTTGAATCCTCTCTTTCTTCAGTAAATCGACCTCTTTGGATTTACACTCCAACTCGCCCAAAGCAATAGACAAGCTATTCTTCAAGTCTGCAATTTGAGCTGCCTCCGTCATGTTAGCTAGCAAGCTTTTGCAAGAAGAGCCAAAGGGATGTGTGTGTCGTTTACCACAACCGGTGCAATTCTTCTCCATATATACACAGCATATCAGAAAATCAAAATCGATCCTTCACGTCTGACAGCTCGGGGAGAAGTGAATGCTCAGGTAGCCTCTGTCGCCTGCGTCCGCCGCTCTTTCAGTAGTGGACACTAGGTGGCAGCTCCTCTCGCGTTGATATCCACAATGGGAACATTATATCACATTTATAAATACTGGACCACCCCACGCGTTCCACACAAGAGAATAAATGCTGTCCCATAGTTATCCACCTGCCCCCTTTTTTATTCTTATTTGTAGATTTTCAGAAAATGTATACAATTGGTAGCTCTACACATTTAGTAAATTTTGCTAAAATTAGACGTTAAAAATGGTCAATACTAGGTAAATCTGGGTATATTTGAGCCTTGATTCACACAATCTGTCTGGTTATGTTGAACTGACTTTTGAACCATATTTTTGTCTCAAATTTGGGTTATTTGAGACGATTGGTGAATGTGAATTGTACATTTTCTGAAAATCTGACCCATATTTAATTAAAATCAATAGAATGAAGGTTTTATTGTAAATTAATGTATCACATCTCATAATGTAAATATATAGAATAGAATAGAAAGTCTTACAATTCTTATAATCTTATGAAAGTCAATAATTAGTTACAAAGAAAGTGACAAATGGGTCGACATGCCTATGTGTCAAAGTTCAACTCTGTATGTAAAAATCCATATTGTATTTACCATTTTCATGACAAATGAGAATTATCACAGTGTGAAACTTTGTCAATAAAATTTATTAAAAAAAAATAATAAATACGAGTGTGGCCTTGTGCAGGTCTACTACAGGCAGGGGACGGGTGGTAGACGCTGTGGTGAGACCTGAATACCAGCATCTGTGTATACAGACGCAGGCAGGGACGCTGCATACACGCTGGAGGAGGAGGTGTTTAGCCTATTGTCCTGGTGTGTAATAACGTAACCCACTCGTGCATTACACACAGTGATTCACACACACAGTCCCACTCAGTGTGTGGGGGGAGGCCGCACCCACAGCAACAACCCAGTCATACCTCTGACATCTCCTCCACCACCACACTCTCCTCTAGTCACTGACTGGGGCGGAGCGTGATAACAGGGAGCAAGAGAGGACAGATCTCGAGAGGACAGACGGAGGGACAGGAGAGAGAAGAATAGGGGACAGGAGGAGGAGGAGGAGGGGAGGAACAGGACAAGCTGGAGATTGGGAAATTTGAGCGGAGCCTGACTCGGATTCAGTGAGAAGAGGAGACAGGAGGAGATTTGAAAGTCGGAGACGAGATTATAAGTAAGTGTTTAGTCTAGCCTCTAGAGTCTATATAGTACTCTAGGCCAAAGCCTCTCAGATCAGTCATCAGATAAGCATGGTATATCAATGATTGGACGCCTACTACGCTGATGGAGTAGGCGTCCAAATTAATGGGATTCTAATGATATTTTGCGGTCCTAATAGGATTATAATGACATTTTGCGGTTTGGATTGAGATACTCTCCCTCACCTTGGAGGGACTCTCTCAGCTCTGAGCCTAGATTGTTTTGTTGAAAAGTCTAAGACGGGAGGGTAGATAGAGGGACAGAGGAAGGTGAGTGGTTCCTACCACAGCCACACCCTTCTCCTCTATAGTACCTGCTCCTCCTGTGTTATTGTTCCTCCAGGGTGCTGCTCCAGGGCGTGTGACCTACTTATGTGTGTGTGGGTGGGGGGGGGGGGGGGGGGTGACAATGGTGTGAGGTGCTGGCGCTATGCCACGCCTCAGCTGATATTCACCATATTAATGTGCATCTTATATAACACTTATTATTATACACGCATTGCTCTGAAAACAACATATCTAGAGTGATTTACGCATTGTGCGTATTTCACTAGTGATTTACGTGGAGTTGCCATGGAAACAAATCTGTTTTTTTTTTACTAAGATTACCGGTAAATTCAAATGTATGACTCAATTTTTTCTATTTTCATGATTGAAAGCATGTGTAATCTTACTGGATAGAAGAATTTAAAGTCAAATCGGTTTGGGGTTTGGGGTTGTTTTTTTTTATGAATTTTAATTTAAAGTCGAATTTGCTTTCTTTTAAATGAATCTTATTTGAGTGCAATTTAAGTATAATGTACCGTGATAGTTTCATGAAACTCAAAATTGAGAAGAAGGCACCGCAGTAAAACCTCTGAAATATGACTGTACCAAAATGTTGGTCGAATAACTTTTAGATGGGTTAGTAGACATGAGTTGGAAAAGAATGGAATAAAAAGCCTCGCCTCAAACCGCAAAATGTCATTATAATTCCATTAGAACGCCGAGTCTCAGGCCAGGAAACCGATTAGCGAAGTAGGCGTCTAATCACTGACATACAATTCTTATCTGATCTGAGGGTTTAGACCTAGAAGCCGAACCATCAGCCCTATACATTGCTACTGTGTACGCATGAATAGTCACTTAAATGGGCTGTATACATGTACAGCTAGGCCTAGAGTGTATAATAGTGTACAATGCACAATAGGTATAAGAATAGACGATGTAAATCAGTTGTGTCGTGTATGTATAAGACATTGAAAGAGAACGTGTGTACATAATAGATTGAATATAAGAAACTGTGGTCGTAGACCCTGCCCACACACAGCCGAATTGCCTCCCGATTTTGGTCTCCTAATGAATCCTATGATCTCATTTCAAATCCTGGTTTATGTTTTTGAAATAACATAAACCAGGATTGGAAATTAGATCCTAGGATTCATCGGAAGACCCAAATCGGGGGGCAATCGGGAGGCAAATTGGCTGTATGTGGGCAGGGTTTTACTCTTATATGTATAATATCACCCCATACTCTGTAACATCATTTAATAATTGATAAACATAATTTAACAATTCATAATTAATGAGTATTGTACAATGTTACGTCATGTTGCGTGTGTTGGCACTGGAATGTTCCCCGTGGCCAAATTGTTACCCTATTATGTACTTGGCACTCATTATTAATTCAAGACATTTTATACTCGGTGGTAATTCAAGGTTTTTATTTAGTGTTTTGATTACACAGAGTGCTGTTTTCATCACAACCTGGGGTATTTTATAAGATATTAAATTATAACGATAAAGAGCGAATACCATGACACAAAAATGACAACAGCTTCAAGAGATAATACTAATATCCAAATCATTATTATTATTTTATTCTTAAATCGTTAATAAAATACTGAAATAAATGGTAATCCTACCATCATACACAAACTGTAAAACCATTTTATCATAATGAAACTCCAATAGCCTGAACTGTCAGTAAAAGCCAATCGTTTGACTTTCTGTCTTATGATATAAATATTATTATACACATTTTATTATTATTATTATACAGTAAATCCTCCATAAATGACAGTTGAGTAAGCAATGCACAGTGTACGATGCAACTTATAATCAATTGAAGACATTTACATATCAAGATAATGGGCTATGGATTATTATCACATGGGAAAACCTCATATAAACCGTCTTTCCTTGAATTACTGCCGGGTCAAAATTTGTCTTGAGTCAACTCATGGAAATACGGTAAAGATAAGATAAGATAAGATAAGGAGTTGTTTATTTGTCGTAGTCAATTGTACAGAGGAGATACAAATGAATAAAGTAAGAAGAGAGACAAAAAGGTCGACATGCCTATATGATGCTGTAAGGCACCATTTCTTCCGGCTGTTACTGTTAGATTTGGCCACGCAGAACATTCCAGTGCCAGGTGTCGGTGTTAATTAATTATGCAATATTACGTAATACAGACATGGCGAAACCTGCCGGACTGCAATCCTGTTCCTTGACCGTTGAAAGACATGTCGGACCGGTGAAACTTCAGTTTCACCGGTCCGACTGTCCAGTGAAAAAGGTCTATGAAAGGTTGGAGAAACCTTTGGAGGACCAGTGAAAGTTCTCAAGTTATCGCCATGTCTGCATAATATTTTGTGGTGCTAATAATTATGGATTATTTTATGTTTATTAATTATTAAATGATGTAACAGAGTATTAGTTAATAAATAATTTAAACCCCAACTGCTTGAACCGAACTGAACACTGTAGGGCCCCATAACCCTAAGAGCCAATTGTTGGACTTTCTGTCTTATGATATGACTATTTCTGCTTCAGCTGCTGCTGTCTACTACAGCCCTCTAGTGGCGGACCATGGCACTACTGGCGTTCATCATACTGCTAAGCCTTGTGGGTATTATCTTCATCTGCTGGTTCTACCTCAACTCAGGCAAACCTACCAAAGAGTTAGTATCCATATATTATTATTACAACTCAGGCAAACCTACCAAAGAGTTAGTATCCATATATTATTATTACAACTCAGGCAAACCTACCAAAGAGTTAGTATCCATATATTATTATTACAACTCAGGCAAACCTACCAAAGAGTTAGTATCCATATATTATTATTACAACTCAGGCAAACCTACCAAAGAGTTAGTATCCATATATTATTATTACAACTCAGGCAAACCTACCAAAGAGTTAGTATCCATATATTATTATTACAACTCAGGCAAACCTACCAAAGAGTTAGTATCCATATATTATTATTACAACTCAGGCAAACCTACCAAAGAGTTAGTATCCATATATTATTATTACAACTCAGGCAAACCTACCAAAGAGTTAGTATCCATATATTATTATTACAACTCAGGCAAACCTACCAAAGAGTTAGTATCCATATATTATTATTACAACTCAGGCAAACCTACCAAAGAGTTAGTATCCATATATTATTATTACAACTCAGGCAAACCTACCAAAGAGTTAGTATCCATATATTATTATTACAACTCAGGCAAACCTACCAAAGAGTTAGTATCCATATATTATTATTACAACTCAGGCAAACCTACCAAAGAGTTAGTATCCATATATTATTATTACAACTCAGGCAAACCTACCAAAGAGTTAGTATCCATATATTATTATTACAACTCAGGCAAACCTACCAAAGAGTTAGTATCCATATATTATTATTACAACTCAGGCAAACCTACCAAAGAGTTAGTATCCATATATTATTATTACAACTCAGGCAAACCTACCAAAGAGTTAGTATCCATATATTATTATTACAACTCAGGCAAACCTACCAAAGAGTTAGTATTCATATATTATTATTACAACTCAGGCAAACCTACCAAAGAGTTAGTATCCATATATTATTATTACAACTCAGGCAAACCTACCAAAGAGTTAGTATCCATATATTATTATTACAACTCAGGCAAACCTACCAAAGAGTTAGTATCCATATATTATTATTACAACTCAGGCAAACCTACCAAAGAGTTAGTATCCATATATTATTATTACAACTCAGGCAAACCTACCAAAGAGTTAGTATCCATATATTATTATTACAACTCAGGCAAACCTACCAAAGAGTTAGTATCCATATATTATTACAACTCAGGCAAACCTACCAAAGAGTTAGTATCCATATATTATTATTACAACTCAGGCAAACCTACCAAAGAGTTAGTATTCATATATTATTATTACAACTCAGTGAAACCTACCAAAGAGTTAGTATCCATATATTATTATTACAACTCAGGCAAACCTACCAAAGAGTTAGTATCCATATATTATTATTACAACTCAGGCAAACCTACCAAAGAGTTAGTATCCATATATTTTGTTATTATTACAACTCAGGCAAACCTACCAAAGAGTTAGTATCCATATATTTTGTTATTATTACAACTCAGTGAAACCTACCAAAGAGTTAGTATCCATATATTATTATTACAACTCAGGCAAACCTACCAAAGAGTTAGTATCCATATATTATTATTACAACTCAGGCAAACCTACCAAAGAGTTAGTATCCATATATTATTATTACAACTCAGGCAAACCTACCAAAGAGTTAGTATCCATATATTATTATTACAACTCAGGCAAACCTACCAAAGAGTTAGTATCCATATATTATTATTACAACTCAGGCAAACCTACCAAAGAGTTAGTATCCATATATTATTATTACAACTCAGGCAAACCTACCAAAGAGTTAGTATCCATATATTATTATTACAACTCAGGCAAACCTACCAAAGAGTTAGTATCCATATATTATTATTACAACTCAGGCAAACCTACCAAAGAGTTAGTATCCATATATTATTATTACAACTCAGGCAAACCTACCAAAGAGTTAGTATCCATATATTATTATTACAACTCAGGCAAACCTACCAAAGAGTTAGTATCCATATATTATTATTACAACTCAGGCAAACCTACCAAAGAGTTAGTATCCATATATTATTATTACAACTCAGGCAAACCTACCAAAGAGTTAGTATCCATATATTATTATTACAACTCAGGCAAACCTACCAAAGAGTTAGTATCCATATATTATTATTACAACTCAGGCAAACCTACCAAAGAGTTAGTATTCATATATTATTATTACAACTCAGGCAAACCTACCAAAGAGTTAGTATCCATATATTATTATTACAACTCAGGCAAACCTACCAAAGAGTTAGTATCCATATATTATTATTACAACTCAGGCAAACCTACCAAAGAGTTAGTATTCATATATTATTATTACAACTCAGTGAAACCTACCAAAGAGTTAGTATCCATATATTATTATTACAACTCAGGCAAACCTACCAAAGAGTTAGTATCCATATATTATTATTACAACTCAGGCAAACCTACCAAAGAGTTAGTATCCATATATTTTGTTATTATTACAACTCAGGCAAACCTACCAAAGAGTTAGTATCCATATATTTTGTTATTATTACAACTCAGTGAAACCTACCAAAGAGTTAGTATCCATATATTATTATTACAACTCAGGCAAACCTACCAAAGAGTTAGTATCCATATATTATTATTACAACGCAGGCAAACCTACCAAAGAGTTAGTATCCATATATTATTATTACAACTCAGGCAAACCTACCAAAGAGTTAGTATCCATATATTATTATTACAACTCAGACAAACCTACCAAAGAGTTAGTATCCATATATTATTATTACAACTCAGGCAAACCTACCAAAGAGTTAGTATCCATATATTATTATTACAACTCAGGCAAACCTACCAAAGAGTTAGTATCCATATATTATTATTACAACTCAGGCAAACCTACCAAAGAGTTAGTATCCATATATTATTATTACAACTCAGGCAAACCTACCAAAGAGTTAGTATCCATATATTTTGTTATTATTACAACTCAGGCAAACCTACCAAAGAGTTAGTATCCATATATTTTGTTATTATTACAACTCAGGCAAACCTACCAAAGAGTTAGTATCCATATATTATTATTACAACTCAGGCAAACCTACCAAAGAGTTAGTATCCATATATTATTATTACAACTCAGGCAAACCTACCAAAGAGTTAGTATCCATATATTGTTATTATTACAACTCAGTGAAACCTACCAAAGAGTTAGTATCCATATATTATTATTACAACTCAGGCAAACCTACCAAAGAGTTAGTATCCATATATTATTATTACAACTCAGGCAAACCTACCAAAGAGTTAGTATCCATATATTATTATTACAACTCAGGCAAACCTACCAAAGAGTTAGTTATTCTTATATTTAATTTTTCCATTTATTCATTCATTCATTCATTCATTCATTCATTCATTTATTAATTCGTTCACTCATTCCCTCATTCTCTCACGAGGTCTTCCTCCTTGTCAGTGATTGGACGCCTACTGCGCTAATGGGTTTCCTGACCCAGGACTATGCTCCTAATCGAATTATAATGACATTTTGTGGTTTGGAGCACTTCTAAAAGTAGTGAGACGAAAGAAACAGGATTAGTAGTGGGAGAAGTAATGTGGCAGTGGCTTTAGGGGACCTGTAGGGCGTTTCATAAGTAACGCAGCTCGCGTTTGTTATGGTACGGTAGCGCAACTATGAGTCAGATAGCGATAAATTTAACGCGTGTTCATTAAAATAATGCAACATTAGTTGCCGACAATTTTTAGCACACGCTATGTTAAAATATGTTGTTCTTTATTTGGTAATGACTGTCGTTAGGTCCTATAACACGCGCTGCGTTACTTATGAAATGCGGCCCTGGATACCCAGTTTGAATATAATCTTTTATAAAAAAAAACTGGCACATCTATACGGCGTGGGATGTTTCCATGAGCTGTTGTTCCCAAGCCCTATTTATTTCCCTTTTGTTCCTTGTTTCTTATAATGTTGTGTTTATATTTCAGGAAGACTGTAGAGTGTGTGGTGAGCCCTGAATACCAGGTGACCAACTCTGGAGTCAGCGTACAACATGTCAGCCATTACTCCACCGGCTCACACGCCACCTTCAGGTAATGCACACAACTAGAAGCAGGCAGAAATCTAAACTTTTGCTCTGTTTGTCGGGCGGCAGTAATATTTCAACTATCATAAATGTATGTTTGGTAATGGGCTAATCAAATTCTGTTTGGTTAGATTAAACTGTATTTAGATGCTCATAAGTAATCTGGGGAATGTGTTAAATAATTTTATTAATTTTGCACATGCCTCTTGAGAGGTGCAATATGTGGGGTGCAATAAAAATATACTTATGGTACACGAAACCCACCCGATCGGTAATCCACCCGTGATTCTGGTACCATGATCATAAAAATACATAATAAGAACCACACCATTAAATTGAGAATTAAGTTCTCTATCAAATGATATAAGTTTTATTAATATAGCATATAATCGATATAGAATGGAACTCACCGTTGTAATCGAAAATTGAACAGGCCAAACTTGATTCGTCTGTGTAAGCACGCTGCCTGCAGCATTATGCTTACACAGACGAATCTCGTCCAATAAATTTTTTATTATGACGACTCGTTCCATTCTCTCTATATATAGCACCTCACCCACTCCTATCTCATAAAAGGCGATGCCCTATATATACGCCATAGTCCAGAAATTTAGCCCGCTAGAAATAGGCCTAGAGGATATTATTTTATTTTCTGTTTTGTTCTTTAGTTATCGTTTTTCTCACTTTTAATGACTGCCCACCACCCCGCCCTGCTTCCTCCACTCTCCCTTCCTTGTTAGTGCTAGTGTGTAATACCTGCTCCCCATGGTAGTGGCCTACACCACTACCGTGGGGAGGCAGGGAGGCAAGCCTACTAACCACTGGCAAGGGTAGGGTGTAGGGTGGTTGAAGCTATGTAAACATGGTGGGAGTGAGTGACCACAGGTAGAGGGTGCATGAATGTTTTCAAAACAACATTGGTAGACCATGAACACAGTAGTTTTTCCAGACAAAAGGGTAGCTAACTAAGTGAAGTTTCTCTCAGGCGAATTACAGATTGCAACTTACATGGGATAACAACCAATTTTAGGCCATAAGGACGGGTCGTTTATATATGGGGAGAGGACGCTGATTCAGGGGGCGACAGGAAGAATTTCTGATGTGGGATTCCACCCTCATAGAGGGCGGGTCAGTCGCGCCTCGTCCAGTTGGTAAGAAACATCAAGGAGGAATACCTTTATAGGGGCATGGTTGTAATGGCTTTAGCCATGGGTGTGATGGGAGCTAGGACATATTGTATCTCCCCATAGACAGAGACACAACACAATGTTTTTGGTACAGATGATGATAACAGCTGGTATATTTGTATTGCAGGAGCGTACGGAGGGAAGTAGAGGAGTCCAATACACAGGAGGTGTGACCATGGAGCTTCATGTAGACCTGTAGTGTTTTATGTACAATATCATGGGTTCTAATCACATGTAGAGTCAATAATTTATGTTTTATACAATGTCATATAAAATACTGTGAGATCTCTATGAGAAGCCACATCCCCCATTTGTGGTTATGGATCGTGTTCATATTTGTCATAATTAATTGGGAGAAACAATATTTGTCATAATTAATTAGGAGAAACTATATTAGTTGAAGATTAGTTTGACTAGATGTATGACAGTTCCAGTGTGACAATATGTTACTTTGTAAGTTCATTTAATGAACACAAACTTTATGCTTCAAAGTTTATAGGTAGAACTCACCTTAGTGCTGTCTGTGCAATCGTTCTTCTCCAATTTGAAGGCAGGAGGAATCCTGAGGTGCGTAGCGCTGCGTACCACCGAGGGATTCCTATGCTGGAAACGTTCGAGGTGAAGAACAATCACACAGACAGAACTAAGGTTAGTTTGAGATTTATTTGACCTCTTGGAATGACTTTAAATGTCCTGGAATGCTTTTAATTACGGTAACTTGTTGCGAGAGAAACACAGCGAGGGCGTGGCATGGTTCCATTAGCGCTTTAGTTTATGACGGCTGTCGTAACGTCAATGATGGCCACCGCAGTTTCAATGCTTGCAGACGACGTCATGGCATGACGTGTAACTATGACAAAGCTGGCCTACTTTCAGAGTAACCAATGACAATGCAGAAGGATAAACTGGGTCATCTGTTTCTTCCCTAGGGAGGAATGAAACATATTTCTTCCCTCCACAGTCACAGTCCTAATCTGGGCCTTCTCCGCAGAGCATTTCCAACTAGTGCCTCTAACACATGTAGATGCCATATGGCTTCTGATAGAGATTTTACAGTGTCATGTGAAGTTGAGAGATGTATATAAAGGATGTTTTTGTTATGTTATGTTATTGTCCATAGTTGTATGAACAGAAGTTGACACAGAGAAACGGGCTTCTTTAAGGAGAGATAAGTAGGGGACTTTCGGGGGGACTTTTGACTTCAAACCTTTGTCACTCAAGTTGCCTTTTGCAATGGACCTTGGCAAAACATGGACATTGTGTATGGGTGCAGCTGCTGTGTTAAGTCTAGATGAAGTATCCATGGAAGGAAGGGCCAGTTATACCCTATAACACTAATGTTTGAAATGTAAGAGGGACAATTCAGGGTAGGGCGGAAGGCCTGGCATGGCCCGAGCCCTACCTAACTATAGCTATGGCTTATGCCACTATAATATCGCCTGCATACAAAATTTGTTTTGAAAAAAATACCTGTTAAACTGGCTACTTTTCGCCATGGTTAATTGCAAAGAACAACTCTCGGGGCAAAGGGTTAACTATAAACAGGACATTATCATAAACAGAAGTCCCAAGTCCCCCAATTTCCCCATTCTTAAAGAAACCCCTGTGTCAACTACTTATTGGACAGAACTGTACTGTGATGTCCAACATTGGTGCACTGTCCAGCCACCGTGTGTCCATATTATGGTCAACTATTGGGTCAGGTTTCCAGAAAATGTACAATTCACGTTCACCAATCCTCTCAAATATCCCACATTTCAGACGAAAATAAAGATCAAAACACAGTTCAACCTAACCAAACAGATTGCTAGATCCAATGCAATGCCGAATATACTCGAATTTACCTAGTATTGACTAAATTTCAGCTTAATTTAGCAGAATTTACCAAATGTGTACAGCTGCCAATTGTGCATTTTCTGAAAATCTGACCCATATAACATGAGTTCACAAGCTCAGCATACAGTCTAGCAAACCTTGCAATCATGTAAATACAATATATGCAGAATCCATGGCAATATTTGACTTTTGTTACCTAGTGTTGATAGGGAGGTCATAAATGGGTCAGATTTTCAGAAAATGTACAATTCAACTTCACCAATCTTCTCAAACAACCCAAATTTCAGACAGAAATAAAGTTTAAAACACAGTTCCACCTAACCAAACAGATTGCTAGAATCAATGCAATGCCGAATATACTCGGATTTACCTAGTATCGGCCAAACTGCAGCCTAATTTAGCAGAATTTACTAAATGTGTAGAGCTGCCAATTGTACATTTTCTGAAAATCTTAACCATATATGCGATACACTTTATTGTGTAGCATATGGAACAACACAATTACTTTTTCACAGAATGTCATGAACAGCTAATGTTTATTTCGTCCCTGCCTGTGGTCCCAGCCATTTTGTACTGAAATCACTATTTTGTTAAATGTCCAAAAATTTAAAATCCCACCCAAACATCACCGTTTTTATCCAAATTCTGCAAATTTAAGCTGCTTTGGAAGATTTAAATATTCTTTTTTCATCAGAATCTGTGTCTGTAAGGGTAGTAAAAGCCGTAATATTAGAGTTCCTGGTGAGAATCCTCAAGAATTTTCACTATTTTTACTTGGATGTTTTCTGTCCAGTGAACATGTTCTCCGTCCATTAAGTGCTATTGTTGCTACTATAATTGCCGACCTATTTGTGTCTATTCGACGTTAGAATTGGGGCCTGCTAGTGCACTGTGCCCTATAGCACACCCTCAATGTCGGTCATTACTCCTTTAATATGCTACATCAATTATAAAGATATAAAATAACATGTTATTGTTTGGTGTGTTAGCGAGTGCACTGACCAGTCACTTGAGAGGGTGTATATGGGTCAGATGTTCAGAAAATGTACAATTCACCTTCACCAATCCTCTCAAATAACCCACATTTAAGACAAAAAATTAATGAGCTTCAAAATGCAGTTTAACATAACGGAACTGATACTATAAATCGATGTGATACTAAATATACTCAGATATACCCGGTATTTTTCATTTTCAGCTTAATTTAGCAGAATTTCCTAAACGTATAGAGCTGCCAATTGTACATTTTCTGAAAATCTGACCCATATGTGTTTGGTATGATTTCTGGTGTATAACATCGGGTCGTTTTCTGTTCTTCCACCAACTAAATTCACAAGATGAAAACAAACATCTCTGACAGTGCAATAGTGTGCCACTGTGTCATTAGGTTCTAAGTCCTTACAGTGTATTGCAGGGCACACTGCATGATGAGTGTGTGTGTGCGGGGGGGCGTATGCATATGAGTGAGATATTCAGAAAATGTACAATTCACCTTTGCCAATTCTCTCAAATAACCCAAATTTTAGACGAAAATAAAGTTCAAAATACAGTTCAACCTAACCAAACAGATTGTCAGAATCAATGCAATGCCAAATATACTCGAATTTACCTAGTATTGGCCAAATTGTAGCCTAATTTAGCACAATTTATTAAATGTCTACAGCTGCCAATTGTACATTTCGTGGAAATCTGACCCACATAGGTGTGTGTTGGGGTGGATATGTATATGTGTGTGTGTGTGGGGGGGGGGGGGGGGTATGTATAGGTGTGTGGGGAGGGGGGGGCATGCATGTATATGCTCTTGTGTGATATGTATACAATAAAATACCGGAACATGTTACATTCTTGTCTTGTTGCTAACTTTCCAGTGTTCTGGCGGTTGTGTATTCATATTTATTAAAAACTTTCTAATTTATTTCTTACATTTACATCTCAATACACTATGTTGCACTGCAGATTCCCTACCGTACTTTTTATAATAGTTTAATTCTCTTTTTTTGTTTCATGTTTATTGTGAAAAACTTGTTTATTGATTCAAAATCGTTACAAACTGTAAAGCACAATAATTTACTAAATGTGTACAGCTGCCAATTGTACATTTTGTGAAAATCTTACCCTTATATTAACAGTACGTGGATAAATAAAGAAACGAATACAAACTCACCTGCCATCTAGTGGCGGGAAGTAACACCATCCTCACCCAGGTGGCGCCACCAACTTCCTGATTTGTGGAACGCTGCCGGAACGCTGCTCACATTAGGATATAAACCATTTTATCTGATTACTTAGTAAATACCCGGGTAAATACTAGTTAGTGTCATTGTTTCACTTACAGTCCCCTGAAGAAGGCAACCCTAGGCTGAAACTAGTCGGCAAATAAAACACTGAGAAAATGTACATACCGGGTTCTCATTTCAATTCAATTCAAAACATTCTTTATTTGCATAATTATATTTCACTTAACTGACTTTGTTTTACTCTTTTCTCTATTCAATCAAGTACTTGCTTTTTTTAGTTCATTAAAAGGCCAATACAATATTTTAATTACCTAGCAATACGCATATCCATGTAGATAAGACATTAGGAAATAGCCCTAAAGTTTATTTTTGCCATAGTTAAGTAAAATCAAAAGTTTTGTCCAGTAGCAACTAGTCAGGGCCAGCTGGAAGACCTGGAATTCACTTTCAGATGCGGGTCTCCTTTTTGTACACCTTTCTCGTATGAATAAAACATGCTTTGAATTGAATTGAATGTATGTTCTAGCGGCCCATGTACTGCACACTATGGTTTTATCGCTGAACAGATTCTGGCAATTCTTTCATTAAATTTGTTTGAAATATTGAAATATTTTGCAGTAGCAAGCAGTAGGGTGAAGTCGTCAGAAAATGTACAATTTACATTCACCAATTCTCTCAAATAACCCACATTTCAGACGAAAATAAAGTTCAAAATACAGTTCAACCTAACCAAACAGATTGCTAGAATCAATGCAATACCGAATATACTCAAATTTACCTAGTATTGACCTAATTGCAGCCTAATTTACTAAATGTGATGTGTTTAAGGAAAATGAGTCATAAGTCGCAAAATATTTTTTAAAGTGTTTTTTTCACAAGATCACATTATTGGAATGATCTAATTTTTTAAGGGTTGATAACTCATGGTTACATCAATCGATGTATCAAATTTCAGGACAATGTATGTAATATGTTCATTCGTTTTAAAGGTCCTCATATGGACTACATTCAGCTACTTTACTGTTTATTGACCCCCAGAAATATTGGAAACTTTTTTTTCAAAAACGAAAATATCAAACTTAAAATCTAGAAATACTTATTAGAGTATTAGTCTGTTTACTATCATTGGAATCAGCTTGATCTAATCTTTTCAAATATAATGGTATCTCAAAATCTATTTTTTCCGACTTATGACTCATTTTCCTAAAACACCTCACAAATGTGCACAGCTGCCAATTGTACATTTTCTGAAGATCTGACCCAGGAGGAGCCCGGCTATAGTTTATGGCAGGTTAATTATAGAGCGGGGATTTCTCTCTGATGTCGAGGTGTGGAAGAAGGCATATTCCATTAGTTCCTCTTAATCAGTTCACATCCCCATAAACAACAGCTGGGCTCGCCTCCCTCGACCCATTTTGGGGGAAGTTCCTCCTGTCTTAGATGTAATCCTCTCTCCTCTAAGCCAGGTCATAATAGCACATATCAAGTAGGCGACCTTTAATGGCACTTAAAATCATAAAATGACGCCTAAATGACCAATGGATATATGGCCTTCCCTCCCCTTCCATCTACCCCTTCCCACTTTCCTCTAAAGGAAAGGAGCGCTAAACTATACTGCAGGCTGTTACTACTTGGTTGTGGGGACAGTGAGAGGAAACAGCACTTGTCCGCCCATTAACACTACACAGCCTTAATTAGCACAATATAATAACGTTAATATTTATTCATACATATATTGGTGATTATTAACACACCAATTACCATTTCTGATGTGTTTCAGGAAAAGTAATTCATAAGTCGCAAAAATTATTTTTAGTGTTTATTTTACCAGATTGCTTTATTGGAATGTTCTGATTTTTGGAGAGTTTATCACTTATGGTTGTATCAATCGATGTATCAAATTGCAGGACATTATATGTAATATATCTTTTCGTTTTAAAGGTCCACATATGGAGTATATTCAATTACTTTACCTGTTATTGCCTCCCAGAAATATTACAAACTTTCTTTTTCAAAAATACAAATAAGCGAGAGGTAAGGACTGGAATAAGATGAAAAGGGACATAAAAGAGACCAAAAATGAAGTTAAAATACTCAAACAGCGTAACGCCGCTCATAAAGACACGGATTACCTTGAACAGAAAAGACAGGAAGAGCTGAAGGACGAGCAATTCGTCCGGGACGAGCTCGCAAGATTAAACAAGAATCTCCTAATCGTCGGCATTAAATCCACTGAGCATGAAACACAGGCAGAAATAGATAATATCGCTGACAACGTCATTTTCAACTTGATGATGCTACATACAATGAAGTACAAAAAAGCATACAGGGTAAATAAAACCAGAAATTGCCCAATAAAAGTAGAATTCCCCTCCTCTCAGAATGCTACTACCGCGTACGAAGCAAGGCTAAAACTCAAGCAATACGAGAATGATCCGAGTGTTGGGAAGATTTTCATCAAGAAAGACGTCCCGCTCTTTCTTAGACAGCGAAATGCAAGGGCTACAAAGATTGCAAAAGCTGCAGTCAAAATGGGATACCCAGACGCCAAAGTCAGCAGAGCTAGTGTGTTCCTTAAGAAGTGGTACAAACACAACCAACTGTCAACTGTACCAACCCCACTCCTACTCTCCAATCTGACCAAAGTACAAAACGATAACGCTATGGCCTTTTACACAGAAGATAATCCCCTATCCAACCATCATTATTCACCATTTACGTTGGAAGGGCACGCATTCGACAATGTCGAACAATATCTCTTCTTCAAGAGAGCCAAAATAGGGCAAGACCCAGAGAAAACACAACTAGCTTTGATCACATACAACCCCAAGGATGCAAAAGCTAACATGTCGTCGGTCACAGAGTTCAAAGAAGACTGGGAGACCCACAGAGCAGAGTTCGCCCTATCAGCTTTGAGAGCTAAAATAAGAGACAACGAGTACATCGAAGACTACTTAGTATACACCGGCTCAAGGAAGCTAGCCGAAGCTTCCCCCAGGGATAAGGTATGGGGTGTGGGCACGGCCCTAGACGACCCCTCAGTCCTGGACGACTCCTTATGGCCAACAAAGGGTAACCTCTTAGGGAACACCTGGATGGAGATTAGACAAGAAGTCAACATCAGACGCCAAGGCGAAATACAAGAAGCCATGGATATCCAAGACACGGATAAACAAGGATAAGTCTATCAAGAGTGTTAGTTTGTATCTTAGGATTAAAATAGCAATAAAAACGCAAGATGGAGCAAACAATCAAAAATAACGACACCCTTAACCTTGTATCCTTTAATGTCAATGGTTTGACCGGCGAAATTAAAAGAAAAGCCATGTTTGACAAGTTCAAAACAGAGAACAACACCGTCGTGGCATTTCAAGAGTCCCATTCAACCAGTGAGAGAGAGTTAGTATGGAAGCTACAATGGCCTGGGAAAATTTTTTTCTCACATGGCTCTAGCGCATCGAGAGGGGTAATGCTCCTCATCTCTGACAACATAAAAAAAAAATGTAATTAAACATCAAGAAGACACCGAAGGTCGGTGGCAGTATATTGTGTTAGATATAAACAACTCAAAAATCGCCATATTCAACGTCTATGCGCACACTGCAGACAACCCGAAGGGGCAACAACAGACACTTGAAGAAATATTAAAAAGCATTAATGAACTTGAAGTGGATAATCTGATCGTCATGGGCGACCTAAATGCTGACATTCAATACAGACCTCTCCAAAAGTCAAGCCTCCAGATAAAAGAATTTATGAACGATCTAGACTTATGTGACATTTTGGTGGCTTTCGTGAAATATGGTGGCTTTCCACCTAAGACTTGGGTTAGAGTAAAACAAGAATCAAGATTAGATTATGTCCTTATATCAAACAATATAGTGAACATAGCCGGTGAGTGTTGCTTAGAATCCTACCCCCTATCTGATCACAAAATCGTTAGAGTTTCCCTGCATCTTCTCTCAGAAAAAAGAGGCAGAGACTATTGGAAATTTAACTCCATGCTCCTCGAAGACGAATGCTTTATAGCTGAAGTCGAGCTCCTAGCTTTCAGGAGTAACAGGGAGAATCTTTCTCCCGTACTAGTTTGGGAGTTATTTAAAATGGATGTAAGACAACTCGCTATAAAAACAAGCTGTAATATTAGTAGAGCAAAGAAAGAGAAATCCAAAAGACAAAAAGATAAACTATACACTTTAGACCAAAAGGCTTCTCTCTCAGAGGCCGAAAAAGAAGAAAGGAAAGAGCTTTTAGCCTTTCTCAAACAGGAAGAACTAGATAAGGCGCAAGGCGCATTAATAAGATCAAGAGCAAAGTGGGCCCTGGAGGGTGAAAAACCCTCCAGGTTCTTCTGCTCTCTTGAAAAATATCGTGGAGAAAAGAAAACCATAAACCAATTAATGGTGGAAGGAAACATTGTTAAAGAGAAGAAAAACATTCTAGAAGAGGGAGAAAAATTTTATAGGAATCTGTATGACGAATTAGAGATTAACAAACAAAGTGCAGAAAAATTCTTAGATAAAACCCCTTCCTGCTTACTAGACGAAATAGACAATGACTTAATATCCCTTCCTTTTGATTATGAAGAGGTAACGAAGGTTGTAAAGGCGCTAAAAAATAACAAGTCGCCAGGATGCGACGGCCTTACGTCAGAGTTTTATTGCTTCTTTTGGTACACCATTAATCAAATATTCATGAACATGTTCGAATTCTGTTTATCTGTTGGGAAACTCTCCGAAACACAAAATCGGGGGGTGATCAGTGTTCTGCCCAAGAAAGACCAGGACTTAAACAGTCTTGGAAACTGGAGACCAATCACATTATTAAATGTGGACTACAAGATCATGTCCAAATCAATTTCCACTAGATTAGAGTACCATTTGCATGACATGGTCAGCGAAGACCAATTTGGTTTCATAAAAGGGAGGTTCATAGGAACCGCCATAAGGAAAATAGACGACACAATTTCTTTCTTAGAAAAACATGGGAAAAGCGGATTGGTAGTGTCTTTCGATTTCACAAAGGCATACGATTCCGTCAACTGGTCTTTCTTGGACGGAGCACTAAAGTCTTATAACATAAACGAGAAATATAGATCTTGGATAAAAACTTTATTACAGGGCTCTAAAGCCACTTTCAGCAATAACGGTTTCACCTCAAACTGGTTTGACATCAGGAGGGGTGTAAAACAGGGAGACCCCATATCCTCGACCTTGTTTACCATCATCGTGGAAAAGTTAGCTCAGGGTATCAGAGACGACGAGAATATTAAGGGCATCAAATTTGGGGAAAAAGAGTCCAAAATTGTCCAATTCGCCGATGACCTCACCGTTACTCTATTAGATGAATTCTCTCTCGTTAAAACTGTCAGATTGTTAGATGAGTTCTATCTTGCCTCCGGGCTTAGGCTCAACCCTAAAAAGACAAAGGGCTTCAACATAGGAGCTTTAACTCTAACAAATAGAGATGTATTACAATTTAACTGGGAGAACCAGATAAAGGTCCTGGGGGGGACCCTGATGTACCCTCGAAACGAAAAAATGTTGACCAATATAAACGTTAGCAATCTCATGTTAAAAATGCAAAATGTGCTCAGTGAATGGAATAAGAGACCCTTGACCTTGAAAGGCAGGGTCCTGGTTGTAAATGTCTTCGTCCTCCCGCTATTTCAACACACACTTGCGTGCGTACCAATATCGAAAAAATGGCAAAAACAAATTGAAGAAAAAATAATGAACTTCATATGGAAAAGCCCACACAACAAAATTAGTACAGACTTTCTAGTCCAAAAAATTGAAAATGGTGGATTAAATCTCAAACATATCAACGAAATTGTTGAAACCAACAGACTAAAATGGATCCAACGACTGTTGGAAAATAAAAATAGCAATCACTATGGTGCGGTTGAGATAGACGCAGGACGAAACATAGAAAGTATAATACTAAGCAGGTATAGACCAAAAGAAAATCTTAATCACTTCTACAAAGATATCTTCGATATCTGGAATAAGTACTATTATAACTCCAAACCCTCATCCGCAGCCCAAGTGGTTAAGGAAAGAATATGGTGTAATAGACTTATCAAGTGTAAAGGTCAAATGTTCTCATATGAAAATTGGCAAAACAGAGGTATCACTGTCTTTGGTGACCTCCTAAACGAGAAAGGTAAAATTATGTCAATTTTAGAGTTGAAAAAAGAGTACGGAATTGATTCCCTACTCTCCACTAGAAATGATCTTGTAAGGGCTTTGCCAGCCGAATGGGGACGTCTCTTACACGAAGATGTAACTGCTCCTAACAATGATTCTATAAACATAGAAATTGGACGGCACACAGTTGACATCTCTAAAGCTAGCGCCAAAGTAATATACAACGCATTAGTCGTGAAAAGAAAAACCAAGTATGAAAAGCTCGACAAATGGCAAAAAATTTTATCCCTAAATGATTCACAATTTAGCGAGATAGATTGGAAAAAAACATTTGTTAGACCCTACAAAACTACAAGTGAGTCCAAGTTACAAGCTTTCCAATATAGGATACTACACAGGTCAATAACCTGTAATGACGTCCTGAAAAATATGGGAAAAGTAGCAACCCCTATGTGTTCGTATTGTCAAGGGAGAGATAGTATTATTCACTTCTTCGTAGAATGCCCAGAAACAAATAAGTTATGGGAAAGGATCCTACTAGAGGTGTGCACAATGGGCCACCTAAACTCAGCCAGAAATGGCAAATCCCCCTTTGAAATAAGAAACGGTAAAGTTTGTTTCAGAACCATAGACATCATTTTTGGTATCCCCATTGATGATACTAGCACCAAAATAGTGAATTGGATCATTTTGAGTATTAAATTTTTCATTCACAGACAGAAGCTGTTCCACCAAGGTCAAATTGCTTTCAAACATGCGATAAATGAGTTAGAAAAAAAATGTAGAACCATATTATATGAAAACAAAATGTTAACAAGAAGCAAAGAATACTCCAATGCATGGAGGAGAGTCTATACAGATCTCAAAAGCTTACACGGATAAAGGTGTTTCTTTCTATATGTAAAAAAAAAAAAATTTCTTTTAATTAACAATTTTCCATTCTGATAATTACATTTAGATGTATCGGTTTATAATCTCAGGCATATTCCTGCTATTTTTTTTGAAAAACCAAAGGTAAAATTTTTCATCTTCCAGAAATCACACACAATGAAGAGAAGAGGGTGCGCTGTAGAAATATATGTTATCGACCCCGAAAAGAGAGAAAAAGTTCTTTGTTGACAAGCTGAATAAAAATGTTTTCAAACACAAAAAAAAAAATACAAATATCAAACCTAAAATCTAGAAATACTTATTAGATTATTAGACTGTTTACTATCATTAGAATCAGCTTGATCTCATCTTTTCAAATAATGGTATCTCAAAATCCAGTTTTTGAGACTTATGACTCATTTTCCTGAAAGACATCACATTTAATTGGGTGCGTTATTTGATAGGGACTGGGGAGTGTTGGAGGGTTACGGACCCGCCGGTGTTGGTTGTATTGTAGCAGGCCTTTCTTCATCCCTCTTTTGTTTCTTGTTTTCTTCTTCCCTTTCCCTGTGATGTATCTCTATGAATATGTGATCAGGTAGGAGATCAGAGAACTTCACCTAATATGTGATGTGTTTCAGGAAAATGAGTCATAAGTAGCAAAATTGATATTTTTCAGTGTTTTTTTCACAAGATCACATTATTGGAATGTTCTAATATTTTAAGGGTTGATAACTCATGGTTACATCAATCAATGTATCAAGTTTCAGGACAATCCATGTAATATATCATTTCGTTTTAAAGGTCCTCATATGGAGTATATTTAGTTACTTTACTGTTTATTGACCCCCAGAAATATTGGAAACTTTTTTTTTTCAAAAACGAATATATCAAACCTAAAATCTAGAAATACTTATTAGATTGTTAGACTGTTTACTATCATTGGAATCACCTTCATCTAATCTTTTCAAATATAATGGTATCTCAAAATCTATTTTTTGCGACTTATGACTCATTTTCCTAAAACACATCACATATGACTATCGAATTGAGCACATGTGCACCTTTTTTCTTTTGATTTTTATCTTGGTTCTATATATAGAATGAAACTAGCTAGCAATAATTGAAAATGTATTGGACGAGATTCGTCCACATAAGCACGATGCCGTAGGCAGAGTGCTTATGTGGACGAATCTCGTCCAATACATTTTTCAATTATTGCAGACGTTCCATTCTATATTATGTGGGCATAAAACGTGGTGCATATGAAAAGTGCAAAATGTTGTCTTATTTTTCTTGTAAATTAGATGGCATAGACCGCAGGTTTATAGAGATATATGTATTCGTAATCAGTGGGCCCTTTTCTTAATTTAAATGGCATGACCATAACCTAAATTTTATATAGATTCTCATCTGATACCTTTATTTTGTTATATTATGTAAGTAGTTTCAGCGCGGCTGAGAAAAGTGTAAACTACATAATGTTCTTGCAGAATAAAAATCTTTAAATACAAAAATACAAAACTTGAGAGGTGAAAATTGGTTGAAAGCACCACAAAGAGTCGATGATTGTGTTATATTCCTTTATTTTCATCCAACACCGTCGTCATGTCAACCATGACGTCACAAGTTAGACATCACAATGAGTGCGACGTTTACGTCATTAAAAGGCGCGTCACACATCCGACGTAAGGCCACGTCACGTAGCGCAGGTTCCCATGGCAACACGACGTCACCATGTCATCCTACGTCCACACAACGTCACGTATAAATCTTGGGTAACAATTCTCATAAAATATTGGCTATTTCTTCTTCATCTGTACAACAAATATTTCATTATTTACCAGTTTTTCACTTCATAAAGGCACACATCGGTGGCTCCATCTAGTAGCAAATTCAACAACTATCAAAACAGTTGGAAAAATATTAAAAATATTTTTAATTTGTTTTAATTGACAAAAATATAATATGCTCTGGTGTGAAGATTTAGTGGGGGCGCACCCCCCCCCCCTCCCCCAGGGAGTTAATAGGAGGATATCTAACTGTGAGCATGCGTACTGGGCATTAACATTTCACATAAAATTTCGACAAAAAAAAATATAAGGGCAGTGACGTCATAGTTGTTGATGACGTCACTACACCGGAAGTAGCTGCCCACAAAGACGCAGTTAGAGAATTCTCCTATTACAGCCCAGTCTGGAGGGTGCAGGGCAGGTGGGGATTTACAAAAAAACGATATATACACACCCCGCGCCCGCCCTGTGTGGATGTCTCTATTCACACCCCGCCCGCTGCCATGGACGTCTCTATCCAGTATGTACAAGAGCTCCACCAGGCAGTCAACACTTGTAGTAGCGTTATCAGTTACCATGGTTACATAATAAATGCTTCATATAAAACACTAAATGCACCTCCTCTTCACCCTGCGTAACAAAAACTGGATACACACGCAGTCATTAGAAAAATACAAAACCACATATTGCCCCCCCCCTCCCTCCCCTGTATCCTCCCTAGCAACGGTTGCTAAGAGACCCTGAACACGACATGGCTACGACGTTAGATCTCCCTCCATTAAATGCCTCAAAGTCATTCATAAATGCATGACGTCATACACCAGACGCTGTGACGTCACAGACGCAGCGATGATGACGTCATTAAAGCTTCTGCACCTCCAACAAGAACCAAATGAGCAAAATTTGAGATAAAAACTTCGTCTAAAACCTCCCTCCCCCTCCCCCCTACCAAAACCCACTTATCGCTTGTTTGTCACAACAACAAATAAACACACCGGAGTGCCATCTAGGGATGGCGAGACACACTAACGGTTGAGCAGTGACGCTGGACGGTGTTCAACATATTGCTTTCTTTTCTTACAGTGTGAATTATGTACTTTACAGTGTAGTAGGCACATTTAGGGACACATAAAATCTAGATCACAAATGGAGCAAACCTCGTAACAGAGAACATCTCTGAGCTCCTCACAATTCACCTTAATTTCAACAGTGTAGAACCAAAATAAACAATAATTTCTACAGTGTAGAGAAACGATGGTAGCGTTATGTCTGCAGTTACAGGCAATAGTGAACATTGCTCTGAACCCAATAACTGACTCAAGAACCAGAAGTGAAGCGTTAACATTTGTCAAGTCAGTGTAACATTGTACATCATAGTGTACCGCCTTCTATAACAGTGTATAAACCTACATGGAGCATTCCATGCAAACAGTAGGGGTGGCAGACTGGATAAATGGAGTAATATACATGTAGTATACAGCCACCCCTCTGTGGTCAAAATGGACTGGCCGAGTTTTAGGCGGGGTAGGTAGGTATGATATGCTTTGAGCCTCCCTTCCCCCCCTTATGGACAATATGGCCGCCCTGTGTCAAGCTTCAACCCCCTCCCACCCCTCTGCCCTGTAATAGGATCAACCCTTCCCTCCCTCTGCCCTGTAGTAGGAATGATTGAGCCACGATAACACACTTTAACACCCGCCCCCCGCCCGCCCGCCCCTCCCCGGGTCTAAGCACTCGGCTCTAGCAAGGACGACTATGGCACCTCTCTATCAAACATGGTGGTGGGCATGAACACTATAACATGGTGGTCATGTGATCCAAGGTCAAGGTCATGGACGGTTGAGTAGTTACTTATATAGCGTCACATGATCATGTGATTTAACCAATCAGCATTCACCTGGGTTATCCCATAATCCCACTATAATCACAATACTCCCTTAAGGTCAACAATGTCAAGGTCAACCAATCAGGTCAACGTCAACGTACAAAATGTCAACATCAACAATATCAAGGTCAACCACAGGTCGACCCATGTGTCAATGACAGGAGAAGGTCAAGGTCAAGGCGAATAATGTAATAATTTGACCTTGCTAGAGGTCAGTGTGTGACCTTGTTATCAGGCTGACCTTGGATAAGGTCATGTTAATGCCCTCTAGTGTGTGTAACAGTAACAACGTGCTGTCACCTTGACCCCTGTGACCTCTCTGTGACCTGTGTAGTGTGCGTGTAGCTGGCTTGGTTGCCATGGTTACTCATCATCTTTGTCCTTCTGTGGTGTGAGGTCACAGGCTGTGAAGAGTTCCTCGGGTGTGTAGCCCAGGAGGGACTGGAGGTCGCACACAAACCGGTACACGTACCGCTTGCCCGCTGTCTTGTGGATGATATTCTTGTCGTAGTAATAGCGCAGTCCCCGGGACAACTTCTCGTAGTTCATCTTGGGTTTGTTCTTGCGGATGCCCCAACGCCGTGCCACCTCGTCAGGATCAGAGAGTTTGAACTCCCAGCCGTCGCCCGTCCAGGCAATGAAGTGTTGGCACGTCTTGTCTGTCAGTAGCTCCAGCAGGAACTGCCATAACTGGATGGGTCCACTACCTGCAGGGGGGAAGGGTAGGTTTGGGTTAGACTTATTGTGTACGACATCTTTAGTTAGGGACAGCAATGTTTATAAACTGTACCATACTGTGCCTGTGCTATCTCAGGTCTACCATACTGAGATAAATTTACAATGAATTGCACTTCATATTATTCTCTTTATTTGTATAAATCCTATATGTCTATGTGCAGGTAAATACGCAGAGAAAAATAAGTTAGAATATGACTTGTTGACAGGAATGTAACATAAGGTATGAGTCTGTACCTGAGTAGCCAGCCAGGGCTGCGGCCTGTATTGCAGGTTTGATGTCTGCTGCGGCGGCGGCGGGGCCGAGTGCGTCCATCATGGCGTGCGGTGCCCCTGGGTGCAGGCCTCTAAAGCCCCCCACCCCCGGGTGCTGGTGGGACAGGTGGGGCATGTCTGTGTGTGCCGCCCCCCAACTCTCAGCCAGCTCTGCAGGCCACGCCTCCTTGTTCTGCTGTAGGCTGGGTACTGTGTGGTAGGCGTGGTTGTCATAGTAATCTGTGTTGTTACGTGTCTCCGGGACAAAGCCACCTGCAACAACGGGTAACACTTTATAGTCAGTCTAACTACATGGGAAATACCAACACTATATAGTCAGTCTAACTACATGGGAAATACCAACACTATATAGTCAGTCTAACTACATGGGAAATAACAACACTTTATAGTCAGTCTAACTACATGGGAAATACCAACACTATATAGTCAGTCTAACTACATGGGAAATACCTACACTATATAGTCAGTCTAACTACATGGGAAATACCAACACTATATAGTCAGTCTAACTACATGGGAAATACCAACACTATATAGTCAGTCTAACTACATGGGAAATACCAACACTATATAGTCAGTCTAACTACATGGGAAATACCAACACTTTATAGTCAGTCTAACTACATGGGAAATACCAACACTATATAGTCAGTCTAACTACATGGGAAATACCAACACTATATAGTCAGTCTAACTACATGGGAAATACCAACACTATATAGTCAGTCTAACTACATGGGAAATACCAACATGATGCCACTCAATTAAATGTGACTATATATGTCATTTTGTAAGATGACCCATACACTTGCTACCAAGTTACTTGACAACAGTTCCAGGTCTGACCAACAGTAGGACATGACTCTGATCCCTGTACAACATTGAATAGTCCTTAAGTTGGCACAAACAAAATTGAAATGGCCAATATATAACTGCCTACTACAATATATGGAATACAGTCTAGTCCAGGAAGGACAAATCATTCCCTAAATGTTAGAGTCCAGGTGTTTCTTATTAAGTGGTGGTCGCCCCTTCTGGACTGCCTCCAGTGAGGCTCTCTATGGATGGGTTGTGAAGGCAACATTAATGTTTTTAGCAATTTTCAATTCCAACATGGTTTATAATTCCGACTTCTTGATACAGTTAAAAAGATATGATGCTAACCTTTATATTTTCAGATGAAAAACATAGATCAATCTTTGCAAGTTAGCTAAAAATGCATTTTTTTGTCTGCCCCCTGGCTAGGGTAGAGAGCCCCACCAGGAGAAGGATGCAGGAGGGAGTTGTGGTTAAGCTTATAGTTGTAGGCAGTGAGCCTCATAACTTTCTAAAGTTGTCAATAAGAGAGAATATCAGTCTTAAATTGCCTGATTCTAACTAATTATTATGTTGTTATTTCTCTGTATTTATTTGAAGGGAGGCCCGGAAGACCAGTTTTCTGAGGGTTCTTTTTCTTTTCTGATGTACCTTATTTAATGTCTGAATAAAAATGCGATATATATAGATATATATAACTGCAATGCTAAGGAATGTGTCTTTCTGGACTAGACTGGAGTAGCATTGTGAGCCCACATATATTAAAATTCAACTTCACCAATCTTCTCAAATAACCCAAATTTCAGACAAAAATAAAGTTCAAAATACAGTTCAACCTAACCAAACAGATTGCTAGAATCAATGCAATGCCAAATATACTCGAATTTACCTAGAATTGACCAAATTGCAGCCACATTTAGCAGAATTTACCAAATGTGTACAGCTGCCAATTGTACATTTTCTGAAAATCTGACCCATATACACCCTGGTTCTACATGGATTACTCACCACTGTTCATGCGCAGCATGGGCGGTCGGTACTTCTGCTCCGGCATGGCCGGGTAGAACTCTGTTTGGTTGTCATAGTAAGCACTAGGGGGCTGCTCCTGGAGACGCTGGTAGTCCTGGTCGTCATGGAAACTGTTGGGTGGCAGAGTGTTGTTGTTGAGCACAGCCTCCCCACTCATACCATTAAGGGTCTGAAGCGACTCATTGATACTGTACGAACCTGCAAATAGTGAAACAATGGATTAGTGTCAGGTGAAATTAGGCTGAATATTGCAGCACTTCCTGCTACAGCAATACAGGTCAAGGTTACAGGGAGGTCAGGATGATACAAGGTCATGGGAGGGAGCCAATACAAGGTCAAAATCAGGCTAAAACATGAACCCTGTTCTTCACAGATATACCCTTCATTTGATTTTGTATAAAAATGTTTCCAAGCCAAACCAAATCAAAGTATGACATGAAGTCTATCAGAGGTCAGTCCAAGGTCACCTACCAGTGAACACTGGTGTAGAGGGATACGGTGGTGGTGGTGGCACGGGGGCTCGCTGAGCAGGGCTCAACACATCCGTCATGTCTAACCAGCTCCCTCCCAACATGAGAACACTACGCTAACTTTCTTAGCTCACACTTTCCCTTTCTTTAGTGCTTTCTCTTCCTCCACTCCTCCAGAATATCTGCTTGAGTTAGTCTGATAAAGTCCTAACCCTTGACTGTATAGTGTAAAGAGTTTTCCCTCCTCAGTGCTCCACTATGTGTATAAAGTACTTGTACAGCACCAGTGTGAGAGTAGAGCCTGTGTATGTGAGTAGTGTATGAGGAGGTGTTCCAGCACCAGGCAGCAGTAGTGTGAGCTACTCCACCTAGACCTGCTCCTAT
>OW804102.1:59948110-59955610 GCA_942159475.1 Sthenelais limicola | reverse complement strand
TGTTCCTTCTCAAATAGTTTAAAGCTGGCCGCTAGGGCCTGAGTCATCTTCTGATTGGTGCCCGGCGTGAGTGGCGGCACCTGGTGGTTCACACCAACATCTGCAACGTAGAGAAATAATGTATCAGTAAGAGTAAGAGTAAGAGAAAGAGAAAGAGAAAGAGAAAGAGTAAGAGAAAGAGTAAGGCTGGAGCGGCAACATATACATTATAGTAACAGAGTGGAATGAGAAGCTGCTAGATATTCGTATTTATAATATCTGATGTAAGTCTGAAATAGTTTATTTCTTATCAATACATTTCTGGAAATCTTAACCGTGGGTCCTTTTTGCCTTATATTTGCCGACAGCAATAAAAAACATAAGTTTACTGAATGTGTAAAACCTGTTTTTCCAATTCCATATCAATATCTTTTTTAAATGATTGTGTGGCGGCATATACAGAATATGTATTAAGAGTTATTGCATATATTATGTAATGCAATGTTACGTAGTTAATAGGGGATTTGCATGTGCCACTGCGCATGTCTGTTACAGTGCATCCTGGGATGGATTCAGTTCAAACCTGACATACAAATATTTAGCAACATTTTCATCTAAAATTGCAAGAATGTTTTCACCAATATCACAGCTTATATAAATGATCTATGAAAACCAAATGCATGATGGGAAAGATGAGGACTTGTGTTATGGAAACATGTATAACACATGGATATTGACATTAGAACATTGATAAATATTCCATGCTGAACATGGCATGTTTTCTATAGATTTTACACTGTACCATTAGTCCCATAATTCCATGCGAATCAAGATTCAAAATGGCGTCTATGCAAGTCCTCTATTCCAATTTCATTTAAATAGATTTCTGGAAATAGGATGGTAACTTTGTGTGAGAAAGCCTTGCAGGTGGTCCAACAATCCTATAAGTTTATGGCAGGTTAATTATAGAGCGGGGATTTCTCTCTGATGTCGAGGTGTGGAAGAAGGCATATTCCATTAGTTCCTCTTAATCAGTTCACATCCCCATAAACAACAGCTGGGCTCGACCCATTTTGGGGGAAGTTCCTCCTGTCTTAGATGTAATCCTCTCCTCTCTAAGCCAGGTCATGATAGCACATATCAAGTAGGCGACCTTTAATGGCACTTAAAATCATAAAATGACGCCTAAATGACCAATGGATATATGGCCTTCCCTCCCCTTCCATCTACCCCTTCCCACTTCCCTCTAAAGGAAAGGAGCGCTAAACTATAATCCAGAACTAAAGTGTTGTTCAATCGATCTTTCAATGGATTCAGATCAATGGCATTGGTTACATACAGAGTACAACATGGACACAGATCAGCCCCAGGCCCAGTAATTACGCACTAACTATACTAAAACATGAGCAAATGCTGAATTTCTCTATCATTTAATGACTGTTATATATATATATTTATTATATGCGCATTCTATATGAGAGGTGCTATAAGTGGGGTGCTATAAAAATATTCATATAGGACGCGTCCTATATGAACTACTTCGTCACCAATTCGGCCACTTTTATGCACTTTTAATAGTTTTATGCACCAAGTTTTATGCCCATATAATAAATATAGAATGGAACTCGCCTGCAATAATCGAAAAATTTATTGGACTTGATTCGTCCTCATAAGCACTCTGCCTACGGCATCGTGCTTATGTGGACAAATCTCGTCCAATAAATTTTCGATTATTGCCGGCTCGTCCCATTCTCTCTATATGTTTAGTGTTATAAGAGCCTAGAATGGAGGGAACTCAATAATAGTTTCAAAATAAAAAAAAACTATATGACTTGTTTGTCAATGTAACCCATATCCGTATACAATACGGGTTTTAAAGGCACATTTGATAAAAAAAAAAAAAAAAAAAAAAAAAGAAGAAATACGGTATGGTATGTAAGTGGTTGCTCTCAGTGGCTTGGTGACGCTCCAGTCACACAGTATAGACTACCACACACTGGATATAGCCTTCACACAACAACTAACTACCTGTAATCCCAGATTCAGCATGATCAGTAATAATAGTTCCTACCACATGACTCTCCTCCTCCTCCAGTACCTCCTCCTGGTGTATCCTAGCAACCACTGGTAGGTAGTATAATGGTAGATACCTCACCCCTCCCTCTAATAGACCGTCTCAATATCCACCCCTCATTGTACACCCTCCCACCCCTCGCTACGCTATGGTGGACCCACCCACCCACCCATATTAAGGGGGGGGGGGGGGGTTATAATAGAATATGTCTGTATATAGGTGTGTGACTATGAATGGAAGGGGTGGTATATTGGTGGCACAGGCAACGGATCGACGGAGATGGATTGAGTGAGGGAGAAATGGAGACATAATAGAATATTCATAATGAAGAGACTAAAGAAAGGCGAATATAGGGGGAAGAGGGGGGGGGGGGAATAACCGGAGAGGCACAGAGGGGGGGGGGGGGGTGAGAGAGGGAATATTCAGGGGGGGGGGGGAGAGAAAAGAGAACGGGAAGAGTCGGGGGGGGGGGGGCAGAGAAAGGAAAAGGGAGAGAGAGGGGAGAGAGGAGGAAAGAGAAAGGAGACAGACACAGACACAGTGAGAAAGAGAGGGAAGGAGAGACAGAGACCTAGAGAAAAATGGGGGAAGAGAGGGAGAGAGAGAGAAGAGTCAGGGGGGGGGAGAGAGGAGAGAGAGGAGAGAGGGAGAGGGGAGGGAGAGGGAACGGGAAGAGAAAGAGAGAGGGAGAGAGGGAGAGAGAAGGAGAGAGAGAGGAGAAAGAAAGAGAGGGAGGGGAGAGGAGAGAGAGAGGGAGAGAGAGGGAGAGAGAGAGAGAAAGAGAGGGAGAAAGGAGAGAGAGAGAGGAGAGAGGGAGGGGGAGAGAGAGGAGAGAGAGGGAGAGAGAGAGGGAGGGGGGAGAGAGAGGGAGAGAGGAGAAAGGAGAGAGACAGTAGTAAAACCTCCCCCATATACCCCGCTATATGTCAATGGCTGATATTGTACACAAGGGGTGCACTGGTGCATGCCGGGATATCAATGGCGGGACCGTTATAACAATCCGTCCCCAGGTGGCGCCAGTGTCTACTGGAGCAGACGCCCGCTAGAGGGGGGTAGTGCCACGGTTACCTTGACAACCGTTTAATCACCTTCAATAGACACCTCCAGTTAATCCCCCATCACATTTACAACATATACCTATAGGTAGAAACAAGTTCCACCTCTTCTTAATGGTATTTTGCGGTTTGGAGAGATGGGGCTTTCCCTCTGTTTGAAGGGACTCCCTCAACTCTTGAGCCTAGACTGGAGAGGCTTTCCCTCTGTTTGAAGGGACTCCGTCAACTCTGAGCCTAGACTGTGAGAGGCTTTCCCTCTGTTTGAAGGGACTCCCTCAACTCTGAGCCTCCGTTTGAAGGGACTCCCTCAACTCTGAGCCTAGAGAGGGAGAGACGTTCCCTCCGTTTGAAGGGACTCCCTCAACTCTGAGCCTAGAGAGGAAGAGGCTTTCCCTCCGTTTGAAGGGACTCCCTCAACTCTGAGCCTATACTGGGAGAGGCTTTCCCTGTGTTTGAAGGGACTCCCTCAACTCTGAGCCTATACTGGGAGAGGCTTTCCCTGTGTTTGAAGGGACTCCCTCAACTCTGAGCCTAGACTGGGAAAGGCTTTCCCTCTGTTTGAAGGGACTCCCTCAACTCTGAGCCTAGACTGGGAAAGGCTTGACCCATTTCTACTGGCAATTACCGTGTTTTGGAATAAGGTTCAAGTGACTAAAAGAGTTCTGTCTAAATCTACTTAATAAATGAATGATAAAATAAGATAAAATATTGACTTTGTCTGATGTAAGCAATATTAGCAATATACCTGTGGTATTAAGTTATAGTTTGATACCAAACATCCAATTATTCCATTTCATGAGTCAATTTAAATGATATAATAGTCTTTATATGCCCCCTTCACCTCTCACCCCACCTAGCGGACTAACCACACCCTGACACCCCCTGCCCTCTCACCCTCCTCCATATAACCACCCCCTGCCCTCACCCCTACCCTCACCCTCCACCATATAACGGTTGTCATAGTTACAAAGTGTATTAAATAATTCCCCCACCTGTGTACAGAGGGCGTGCGGGGTTAAGTACTTATTGAACCACAAATTTGTAAAATATACCAAAATTACTACAGAATCTCAGAACTTCACTTACTAACAAATGGTACATCGGGGGTCGGGGGGGGGGGGGGTGACCCCTACATCCGGGCTATTATTACAAGGCCCCCTACCTCATCAATAACAGGCAGATAACAAAACGCGGCGCGCGTTCCCACGGTAACTGGCAATTGTCGTCTGCTACGCTTCATTTCCCGCGCAAATGAGAGGCAAGAAATAAGGGGGATTCTGAGGTACGGGGGGAGGGGGGAGGGGGTGTATAAGGGGGTAAGTATAGGTGAGGGGTGTTCACCCCCGGGGGACAGGGGTGTAGGGGACAGGGGAGAAGGGAAGGGGGAGAGTGCGCGGAGATCAAATATCTACATTATATATTGTAATCCATTTCCCACAGTCTCCATGAGAAAGCTTCAGTTTCTACAATATAGAATTATCCCACCTCCCTACGCCAAGTCAGGCAAGGCAATAATAGGGTCAGATTTTCAGAAAATGTATAATTGGCAGCTCTACATTTTTTCTGCTAAAAAAATGACAAATTTGGGGTAAATCTGCGTATATTTGGAATCGCATTGGGTTTAAAGTATCAGTTCTGTTATGTTAAACTGTATTTTGAAGCTCATTTCTGCCTAAATGTGGGTTATTTGAGAGGATTGGTGAAGGCGAATTGTACATTTTCTGAAAATCTGACACAATAGATGGTAAAATAGTGGGGAATTACCCAGTAATTCAGCCATTAGAATGAAGTAGTAAGAAATAATTCATGTTTTATAAAGGGACGCTTGGTCGGTAAATGAAATTACATACACCTCTCGGGTAACAATTCGTCTATATTCATTATTTCAGCAATATGTATTCAATTACTTAATTTCGAAGTAAATTCGAAAAAGTTACAATACAAGGATATTTCTTGGATTATTTTACGAAGTTATTTAATTCCAGTAAAAGTTTTTCCCCCAAGAAAGTTAGGTCTAGGTCTATGCGGGTGCAGTAAGGGTGATGGGTGGATGGGGTGGGTGGGGGGGGGGGGGTACTGGGGGTGTAAGGGGGGGGGGGGATAATGACAGGGTGGAATAAATGAGATATTTACAAGGGGGCGGGTAAGTTAACCCCTGAGGGGGAGGGGCGGGGGGGGGGGGGGACACTGGTGGGGTGGGAAGGTCTCTCTCTCCTCTCCTCTCCCTGTCCCTCTCCCCTCCCTTCTCTTCTCTCTCTCTCTCGCCCACTCTCTGCTTCCCTCCTTCTCTCTCCCCCTACCTTCCATCTATCTCTCCCTCTCTCTGTGTACCCCCCCCCCCCTTCCCTCCTGCGCTCCATATTAAAATACTAAATATAAGATTTAGAGGCACCCCACCCCACCAGGTAATAAAGCCTGCTATATTAAATATACACAATATACCGGCCCCACACCCATGGACACATTACTTGTACAATACGTAGAGCTGGAGTAGAGTGGTGTAATATAGGTATATTAGATGGGGTAATCACTCACTCACCACAGGTGTGTCAGGGGGGGGGGGGGGGGGTACATAATTACCCCAATACGGGTAGTGTATTATACATTATCATTTTTTAATAAATTCAATTTTATGCATTTATCCCGGAGTACACATAGATAGTGCATAGATACTTGTGTGTAGATTTGCCATATACATGGCCTGCCTTTGCCTCAAGATGCACTGGGCAGTCTAGGCCCAAACATGAGAGAGATCCTTCAAACGAAGGGAAAACGGATTGTTCAGTCTTCACCATTCAGTCCAGGTCCAAACCATCAGATCAGATACGAATGGTATGTCATTGATTGGACGCCTACTGCGCTAATCGGTTTCGAGGAGTAGGCGTGCTGTGCCGTCTTTACGGTTTGAGGCGAGAGGCTTTCCCTTCACTGGAAGGGACTTTCTCAACTTTGGGCCTAGACTGTTCACTCACTCACTGACGCGTCCATTCACTCACTCATTATGTTCAAAGCTACACATATATCAATACATTTTCTGAAAATATGACCCAAATAATCATTTCTAGTTGTTTCATTCATTAAGGTACAAATGTCGTCTGCTTATATCAGAGAAGTAATGAGACATAGTTAGAGACTTTTTTACCGGCCTAGTTATACCATGGTGGGTTAGCACAATAGTTACTCGGGGAATCTCTAATGAAATTAATTCATCTTTTTACTGAAACGACAATCCAAGAGTAGGATTTCCGGAACCACAAGATCAAACGTACGTCAGGAAATGTACAATCGGCAGCTCTACACATTTAGCAAATGTTGCTAAATTAGGACTGAAAAATGATGATTCTACTAGGCCTACCCATAAACAGCTAAAGCTAAATATAGACATGTAGTAAATAGCCCTTGAATTATCAAACAAATAGCCCTAACATTCTTGTTTTAGTATTTCTCATTGTAATTTTATTTCGGCAACCAACAACCAAATGGAAGACTTGGAATCTAGGTTTCAAAATTGGGCCTTCTTTTGGTACTTATTTGTGCAAATAAAAAAAGTTTTGAATAGAATTAGAAATGATAATGACTCGGTATACCTGAGTATATTTGGTACTGCGTGGACTCAAACAATGTATTCGTATAAAAGTTAAACTATAATTTTTGTCCTAAATGTGGCTTATTTGAGAGGATTGGTGAAGGCGTATTGTACATTTTCTGAAAGTCCGACTCATATATTGCACTGACCAACTTGTACATTTCCTGGTGACCACGATGCTAATGTAGTCTGTTAAATATATTCCCTCTTTCTCTCATTCATTCCTCTCCCCGCCCCCACCACAACACCACCTCATTAACATAATTTATGCAGGTATTTAATAGATACATGATACGCGCAAGCCCTGCCGGAAGTGGCCTCATTAGCGATGACTGATGGGTAAAAGGTGTCGGAAGTCGTTCCGTCAAAGTCGTGAATACGTCACCTATTACACCCGAGTTAATGTCGTCATTATTCACCACGTCATTACCGTCACCTGACGTGCTCACCATGGTGACCTCAGCGTGACGTTACGTCATGTAGGATAGTTGTGGTGGAGTAGTACAGAGGGCGCCACTAGCACCAGCTCCAGTGAGAAACATTACTCGCAGAAGTATGTGGGTGAAGTCCCCAGAAAATGTACAATTCACCTTCTCCAATTCTCTCAAATAACCCAAATTTAAGACGAAAACAAAGTTCAAAAAACAGTTCAACCTAGCCAAACAGATTGCTAGAATCAATGCAATGCTGAATATACTCGAATCTACCTAGTATTGACCAAAAGTGTAGCCTAATTTAATAAATGTGGCCAGCTGAGAATTGTAAATTTCGGGAAATCTGGCCCACATGAGGCGGACCACACGCCA